>LGRX02016464.1:14135-33671 GCA_001247695.2 Cymbomonas tetramitiformis
GGTAGAAGGCAACTGAGCGGGGCAGGGAGGTGGGGCGCAACTGAGCGGCGCGGCGAGTCGGAGTGCGACTGAGCGGCACGGTGAGGTGGAGCGGAATTGAGTGGCGCGGCGACGTGGGGAGCACTGAGGTGGAGCGTTTCTGTGCGGCGTGGTGAGGTGGAGTACGAGTTAGCGGTTCAGCCAAGTGGACCGTGCTTGAAGGGCTCGGCAAGATTGAGCAAGAGTGTGTTGCAGGGAGGTGCAGCAGTTGAGTGCCGTGTGGCATTTCTTTATTTGTGCATAGCCTTTTTTATTGAGAATTTACAGATGTAATAAATATTTGGCTCTCAGGCTATTTGTTTTATTGAGAATTTAGGGATATAATTGATATATGGTTCTCAGGCTATTTTCAAGAGAGGCCTTCGATCCGTTTGCCATGTGATGATACAAGAGATCTTGCCTTCGGATGTTAAGTGTTACCGGTGACAAACTACTTCGGATAATAAATATTACCGGTGACACGCTACTTCGGATGTTAAGTGTTACCGGTGACACACTACTTCGGATAATAAAATTTACCGGTGACACACTTTGGATAATAAATGTTACCAGTGACACACTACTTTGGATAATAAATGTTACCGGCACACTTTGGATAATAAATGTTACCCGTGACACACTACTGGATGATGAATGTTACCCGTGACACACTCGGATAATAAATGTTACCAGTGACACACTACTTCGGATAATAGATGTTACCGGTGACACACTTCGGATAATAAATGTTACCTGTAACACACTACTTCGGATAATAGATGTTACCGGTGACACACTAGGGAGTGCTACAGGATGACATCGAAGGGTCGTTTCAGAACTGAGAGCCATGCTTCGAAATGCCAGTCAAGTTTTGTTCTACAGGTTCTCAGCCGTTCGAGCGCGATGCTACAACTTCTCATCGGATTGACCATGCTACAAAATGACATATAAGGGCTACAAGGGTGAGGGTTCATAAGGGCATTTACGGGCCACGCCACTGGATGACAACTGAGCCAATTGCTTTTGGATGCCATTTGGGGTGCTCATGCTGGTGTTGAATGAGAGACTAAAGAATGGCGCTCATTTTCATTTGTAGGCGGAGAATGCAGCGTCGACTACATGGAAGGAATATTGCGATGGCCTCACCTTTAGCAACGGAAAGATGACCACCACCATCGATTCTTTCAGTGTTATCACTATAGGCGTCACGGATCTCACTGCCCCCACTCTAAGCAGCATGGTGGTGGCCAATAGCGTGGGGCGAGGAAGTGTGCTGAAGGCCTCGTTTGCAGCAGATGAGGTGTGCAAGCCCCAGCAGCTGCCTCTGTACGAGCTCTTCTCCTTAGGAAGCTGGATTTGTTTTTCGTGTAGATAGGGTCTTCCCTTTGTGCGAGGGCACCATTCTATGGAGGGATGATCGACGGCCCAGAGCCCTCACCATTTTGAGGAGGAGGTGGGCAACGGCTCTGATTGATGGCTCTATGCCTTCTCCATTGTAAAGAGCACGGATGCATCATGATTGTGTTTCTTAAGGGCAGATATCTTTCTGTTGAAGTATCTTTGCGGAATGCATTTGAAAAAAAAGTTTTTTTTCTTTGCGGAATGCATTTGAGGCGCAATCCATGAGGCTCCTTTGATACCCGCAGGTGTGTTCTGTATATTTCGTGGTGATGACGAGTGGTGCAGCAACTCCATCTGCACTTCAAGTGCTGGCTGGACAGGCAGCAGACGGCACAGATAAATGGCAGCATGATCCGAGGGTGGAGACATTGGTTAAGGATTCTGGCCACTTTGATTATGACTCTGGGAGCAGTGCCCAGCTCACCTTCGTAATCAAGGTATGATCACTCCTTCTCCATGCCAGCTTTCCCCCCTCATTCCAGTCCCATGGATTTAAGTTTTCTGATATTTCGCATGAACCATCAAACGCGCTGATCCCTTGATCGCAAGCAGTCTAATCGAAGCCGGCTCAACAAAGGTATCAGAGAGAACACTTACTGCCAACACTTGTATATCTCAAGTCTTGCCAGGTGAAAAATCACGCCACCAGAAGGCGCGTTCTGATCATTCGCATATATATGCCAAGCCTTCGTATTGTTCACTTCCCGGCGAGTACACCGACGGAGTCACACCTAGTTTTGGGACCGGGCTTCAGGATAGGTACGAAATTAGGCAGCGGCCCTCAGCGAAGGCTTGGTGCTGGTGGTTAGGATGGCTGGAGGTAATCGGGAGGCACAGGTGTAGCGACGTTAGAGGCACAGCAACAGTGCGCCAGCAACGCAGTTTCAGAGGGGCTCAGGTGGCTTGGTGAGGCTTGGCGGGCCCCAGCCTTCTCTGAGCTCTGAAGGCTTCGGGAAATTGTCCCATAGTGTGTGCCGAATCCTGTGATCCGCGCGGACACAGTGCAGCCCATTTTGTGTGGTTCCGTTTTAACAAAGGAGTTGATACAATAATGATATAATAATACGCTAAGGTCACACATACACACACGCTGACGCAGAGGGACTCAGATGGCTCAGCTATGCTTAGGGATTCCCATTCTTCACTGGTGAGCTCCGGAGATTCCGGATAAGTGTCCTGAAGTGTGTGTTGAATCCTTTGATCCCCGGTGTGGGTACATAATGCAGCCGATCTTCTGCGGCTACGGTGTGCCAAAGGAGTCGGTCCAAGGATAAGCCACACACACCAGTTGGGTCACACCGAGCCTCAAACACGGCCCTTGTATTTGAGCTGACAACTGTCACAAGTACTTGTCGGCTGATCGGGTGTTTTCCTAATTGGTCGGAGCAGAACGCATTCTTGCTTGACCGTTTCGTCTGTGCCCTTTCCTGCTGGTCAGCGCCTGAGTGTGAGACTGCTGGTCAGCGCCCGAGTGTTAAACATGTGGTGGACCAGGTACCAGAAACCTTCGATTCACTTTAATTTGAGCTGGGGACAGCAACTCTATCCCATCCCAAAACCTCTCTGCATTTGGCATTCTTGGCGTCGAAAGTGGTTTGGCACACAAATAGCTGGGCATGGAGATGCATCAAGACGCTGGCGTGGAGTCTGTGACTGGGGAGCTGTGTGGCGCCTGATCCCCATCATATATAGCCCAGGCTCGTGGACGATCATAATTTTGTCACGGCGCTCCGCTTTCAACAGTGCCACTAGCAGGCAACATGTTGGATTGGTGGGTGATATGTTCGTGAATGCTGCGGGTGAGAAGAATTCCGATCATGGCATGTGAGCATGACCTAAATCGTCATCGGGCTGAAAATACAGGTCACACATTTTGTTGGAATTCATTACACAAAAATTAATAGTCTGTTCACATGGCGAACAGTCATTCATCGACCAATTGCAACGCGCAACTTGGCAATGTTCTTTTTGTTCTCACGTTCAGTGTTTCTTCTCTAGAGTGCAGCATGTTGGTACGGAGTGCAGGCCCTTAGATCTGACATGAATCTATCATTCCGATCAGATGATCACTGTCGTTGGTTACGGATCTGATCCTACGGCGCTGATCTGATCACAGCTTTCTCCCCCATCTTAACACTGTGTAGAACCCTTAGAGTTAGGGTTTCTTAGGGTTTCTTAGGGTTTCTTCAGGGTTTGATCTACTGTGAGCTACACTGGGCTTAGATAGTCAGTCTTTACACCAAAATGAACAGCAGGTACTGCTGATTCCAACACATTTGCCAAATGGGTGGCCTAAGAAATCATCGGGCGCACTGCCACTGAGCTCGTCCATGGGCGCAGGGCCTGGAGTCTGGAACTGCATACGACCTGCATCTTGTGCCTCAAGATGCCACTGGGAACCAGGTGCGCCCGGCTGCGATGCAACTCATGAGAAGCAATGCGATGTATTACTTTCCCATGCACGATGTCATTCATCAAGAATTCACAACAAGCGTTCACAGCCCATAACGCTTAACTACTTGTCAGTCATGACATATATGTGCGGGGAAGCGCATGTCGCGCAGGGGGACATGACCTCCATGACTAAGGACACCGCAGATGATGTTCCACCTATCATCAGTCTTTTCCAAGGTGCTTCATTTTGGAAGTACAAGAAGGGTAGTGACATCAGCCTAGAGTACATCTCTGCATATGATGAATATGATGGCGACATGAGCGCCGCCGTGAAAATCACTGGAGAGCTCACTACACATAAGGATATGTCCTCAGTGATGATTCGGGTCTCGGATAAAAGTGGGAATACTGCCACAGCATACGCAATGTGCAATTGCCTGACCTGCTACGGCAAGGCCAAAAAGGTGAGTGCTCGAGACACATGGTTGCAACATGGATGGATAGCGCAAGGATCATTTCTATCCTGCATTCCGTGGGGTGCTACGTGAGTGTCTAGGCAGGTTGCAAATAATATGCATAGTACATGCGTAACTGCTTTGCAATGTCGTTGTTTCTTTTTTTTGCAATGGCACATGATGTGTGATGTGTGGCATGTGACGAATGTAAGATAACAATGAGGAGGGTGGTGACCAGGGACCTGCTGCGAGCTCGATTGCTGAACAAAATGACCTAATGTATATTGTTGACAAGACATCGCATACAGCGTCAGGCAAAGGGCACCAAGATATGGAGCAAGACGATGGACGTGTTGTAGTGGTCAACTCAGAGAAGGCCGGAGCTGCACTGAAGGCATATCAAAGGTCCGAGCGTCAAGGCAATTGCTACTGCAAGTGTAAAGAAACAAAGAGCTTTGTGCGCAAAGTCTAGTGCATCAAACTTGAAAAAGAAGAGGAAAATCCACGTCCTTTGGGCGTATGAGCATATCAATTTTCCGGCCTTGCTCTGGGCCGTACATCTCAAACTTCATCGTCAAACTTGATGGGCTAGCCTCATTGCCTTCTTGCAATATTCCTTCATGGATGCTATGGATTAGTATTTCAGAAGAACTTGGGCGCTTTTGGTAACGAAACGATCTTGACCAACAACATACCACAAGCGCAAGTGTTGAGATGATGTAAAACAGTGTATCAGTAAATTAGCAGTTCCTACAAGTAACAAGTGAAACAGGGGGCTCGGATTCTCAAGAAACAAAGCCACAAAACCCGAGAAGGGGTTTGTTTATATTTTTAGTCATTAGTCTATCAGTGAAACAGGGGGCTCGGATTCTGAAGAAACAAAGCCACAAAACCCGAGAAGGGGTTTGTTTATATTTTTAGTCATTTAGTCTATCAGTGAATCGGCTGGAGTCAAGTATATGTGTTTTGGGCAACTTTGGTAAGGGTAAGCAGCAGGGCTGGCTGGTTATGTAATTCTAAAGTATATGTGCTGGCATATATGTGCTCCTGCGTGTGCTAACTGTTGCTTTTCCAGTACGAAGTGGGAAAGAATCCGATTTATGTTGGTACGTGATTGATTTGGGTCATAATTGTGGTACGTGTACATATTGGAAGTTGGATAATACAAATCGAGGATGTGCTTATTAAGGATTCGTTGTCTTGTTTACGGAAATCGTTATGATAGCCAATTGCACGTGAACGGCAACTGTAATGAAAATGAAAGATGATGCATATGCCAGAAGGCACAACGTAAAATGGTATCTGGACAAATGTAGGGTTTTATTCACATGTTTAGGGTTTTAAGATATATTGTTTGATCTGATATGACCTTAATTACATAACGAGACTGTGACAGTGAAACAGACGTTGTAAAGGCAAAAAAAATGAGTACCTGAAGCTAGGGGTATGACAACACGATAATAAGGCTGGCATCATGACATCGAGTTCATTATCAAAAACGAATGGGAAATCGAATGTGCATATGCATATTTTAATGTACATGTGCATATTTAAATGTGCATATGGTAGAAAGTATATTCAAATACACACAAGGTTCAAAGTGATCAAGTTATTGTGATCCAAAAAAAAAATCGGCATGAAGTATGTACGTAAACGACACACATTTGTAAACATATTGAGAAAATTTTGTATAAAACCCTATTTACGGAAATTTCGAATTTTGATGTTTGGTTCATGCATGCACATCCATGCTATACCAAAATTAAACCGAAATATATGCTCATTGTTGAAAATATCCACAACCTTACTCATACTTGTACGACTCGAGGATATGCCTGAATATGTTCCGAAAAGTTTCAGGGTATAGACATCTTCATGTTAAAGCCGACACCCCATAATATGTACGCAGTAGAACGTGACGTTGCCATTTTGTTGATTAGTCTTATGCGAACAATCATACCAAGTCATCCCTTACCCGATACATGCCACACCAAATCTTAATGATCACCCCAAGACCTCGCTGACCTATGTCGATAACAAGATGATTGTAATTCACTGATTCACGCTGAACATTCAATTAGTGATGATGCAATCAAGATAGATACTCCATCGAGTGATTTAATTGTGGTCAGTAGTTCATGCCTAGTCATAATGACTGCAATATGAATTATGCTGCATATTCATAAATACATATACTCCTGATTAAGCTAGAGTAGCTATTTGGCAATTTTCAAACTGCAACAGTCAGTTTGGTGTCATCTAGGTATATTGTTGCCTTCTCACCGATGAGAAAACAGCCAATCATAGGTCTCGATCCTGTGACAATGCTGGGTCTGAGCTGAGTGTGAAAATATGTCCACCTTTCGCGGTGCATGTGATAGTCTACACTCAGATCTGTTGGGTAAAAGCCACTCCCCAGAGGAAAATCTTCCGATGTAGGCAACTTAGCGTTTTCAAGTGCGAGGAAGTATGAAGTTCCAAGCTGTGTGATCGCACAGACACTCACTGTGTTTTCACGACCCACCTTCACCCATGTTTTATCAAGTCGTGCGTTGCCAATTTCGAGCTGCTCATGGGGAGGAGTAAACTTATCTCTGTAGTGGCAAGGTGCTGGAAGATTGCATTTGCGCACGTCGGGGCTATTGGTCGCGATGTCCACCAAATATCCAGGAGCATGATCACGCAGATTAACCGACAATGTGTGCCTCCCGCTCTTTATCAGGTCCACAACATCTGCAAAAGTAGAGGGTAGCTGACGACAGTTCTCACTAAGAAACTGTTTCTTTTTCTTTTGTGATTTTTGCACAAGCAGCTGCTCGAAACTACAGTTCACCGCACTCCCAGAGCTGTTCGCCGTGTGTACAGCCGAAGGCGAAAGAGGCGTGGTGGAGCTCCTTCTTTGTGGCGAGACGAGCAGCATTCCCCTGTTTTCAACAGATTCCACGGTGGCTATGGTCGCTTTCGGCACGCCTACACGAGAGTCCCAGTCGGCTGCCTGTGCGAGGGCTCGCCTGGACGCCTTCTCAGACAGCTCCAGCTCCTCCGGGCTCTTGGCCGTCTCCCAGAATTGATGTGTGCAAACGTGAATCTTGTCATCTTTTTGGCGGTTCACACCCCAGACACCCTCGTAGATTTGGTCAGGTTGCCCGACTGAACGACAGACGATTTGGAAAGGGATGGGGGAGCGATGCGTGCGCCTCGTAAAGTTGTTAACGCAAATCTTATATTTGCCAGGAACCACGCTGATATTTTCGCAGGGCTCAGCCTCTCCTATCGACACGTTAGCGTCAAAGTCCAACCTGCAGCCATCTGCGTTCTTCCTGTTATAGCAAACTTCTTTCCCCCGAGGAGTGATGACGTGGAGGTCCAAGTCATCCGTGAATTTGCCGTCCCAGGTTAGACCAATTATGTGTGGCGACGTGACACTCTCCTTATTCAGACGCCTGTTCAGCTGCGAAATCATATAGTTGGCCGGGTCTGAGCGAGTGTCCATCTCTTGACGCAGCGCTTCGCGACTCCCATACGTTAGGAAGTCCACGAGGTTACTCGACTGATGGAAGTCTTTGTGGGTTGAGCTCTCGTGGCGGCCAGTCATAATAGCAAAGATTCGCAGCTCCACCTTCTCTTCCTCCGTCATTTCTTCAAAAGGTTTAGTAGCCTTAGCTTGGATCGTCTGGACCCACCGTATCACCGAAGCCCAATGGTCAGGGCGAGCCAACCCAGGCCGTTCCTCTTCCATAATTTTCACTGACAGTACCGCTTCGGGCTCGGTGAGTTTGATCAGGCGGGCATCGATCTGTGACAAGTAGTGCTTGAGGCTGTCGAAGTGAGCGGCTTCCGCCGGCGCCGTCACGTTCTTCGGTCGGATAGTCCAATGAAAAAACAACTGGTCCCCGATTCTCCCTTGCTGAGGAAGTTCATAAGTGCTGTCCGTGACCACGATGGGCACGGGCTTACCACGGCTACAGCACTTCATGGCCAGCTCGCGCATTTTCACTATCTGTTCTTGTTCGCCCGCAGTCGTTAGATTGAAGTCTGAGCTATCGGAGATGCCAGCGAGGAAGAGAGCACCATCGGGCCCAGCATCTCCCACATACTGTTTAGCACGCGATGTACAGGCATTGCAACTGCAAGTGCTGCGCGCAACTCTGCTCACGTCCTCCATGAGCTTATTCACAGGATACCGGAGAACATAGCAGATGCCCTCCGTACAGAACGTGGAACCGGGTGGCAGCTTGTTCTCCATGAGTTCGTTCCAGGCGTCGGGATCGTCTTCCTTCTGAGTGACAGGCGACACCATTTCCCACTCGTCTGTACTTTGGCATTTGTTGTCCCTGCTGGTCATGCTTGGCACTTAGCCCGAAGTGTTTGTATGAATAAGGGTGAGCTCAAGGGTATATATGGGCGTGAGTGAGTTGCACGTCTTTCAGATTCGAGTATTCGATTAGTGTAGTCGCGCTCAAAGAATCCTGGCGTTCTCTTGCGTGTACGGAGAGGATGCTTGATGAGCTCAAGGGAATCCACAAACCCAAATACGCTATGAAATGTATACATCGGTACAAATTCTTATCACTTTATGGCGTCCTGAGAGCAACTCGAACTGAAAATTATTTTGCTCGACCGGAAGAAGGTGAAAGCACTTTCATTTCACACAACATACCCCGTAGCAATCTGACACGTGACTCTGAGTCCTGGGGTAAAATGAAATTTCGTCGCGTCGCGTAACTTTTGATCGCAGCGATTTGATTGGTTGGAAAACTGTAAAACGCTACGCACAGGTTACGCAAGAGCGTTGCGTCGCGGAGATGTTTGGACAAACATCTTTTGCGTAACCCGCTACGCAGAGAGATGTTTTGTCCAACATCTACGCGACGCGACGCTCTTGCGTCGCGTTTTTTGGTTCCACGTAGGCAAAGTTTAAAAACTGTTCGTCAGATCAAATTGAAGATAAAATAAATGGACGCTTCTTGGATATGCGACGCATGTGTACGCTCCACGTAGGCAGGTGCGACGCCTTCGACAGATCTTTGGATAAAATTCGTCGTATAAAATACCGAGATCTCCCTTTCGCCGTCCTCCCCCCTTGCCTTTTTTCCCCCACCCCCCCATAAACCCCAATTTTTTATCCGCCCCCCGCCCACCCCATATACAGTCCCCCTTCCCCCTACCCTTCACCCCCCTTTATCAACCCGATTTCATCCGTCTGCATCCCCCCTCCCCCTTCCACCCCCCCAACCCCTCATCCCCCTTATAACTCCCCACATTTCCCCTTTCCCCGCCTCCCCGCTTATTTCCCTTTCTCCCCCTTTTCGTTTCGGAAAATCGTGTATTTATTTCTATACCCATTCCAGATATAATAAAACGTAACCACGTTGGACACCACGCATGGGCCGTCGTGCACACAGTCGCAGACAGCCGATTCGTTATTCATCCTTAAATCTGGTCAGACGCGATGCGACGCGACGCGACGCGACGCGACTCGCGTAATCTCAAAACCAGATCGCGTCGCGTCGCGTGACGATGACGATGACGATGACGCCCAAACGTTATGGTTATGTTATCAGCTCCTAACTATGTAGCCCGGACCGCGCCGAGTAACCTCCACGTGTCAAAATTCAAAAATATTAATTTCCCTGACCCGTGATACAATCCCCGTTTAGCCAATCATATTGCTTGAAACGCGAAATGCAAGCAGGCGGGCGAAGATCGAATGCCTCAAATGGTAATCGAAACTGTAAACCAATCAGACGTCCCGATCTTGGAATTACCTGTTGGATATACCCCTAAGACTCGGGATATATTCACTCAGTGATAGGTTTTCTCAGAATGTAATCAAGTTGATAAGTTAGCCCGTTATATGGGCATTAACAGTTAGGGTTCTGGTTCGGGTGACAGTCATACACACTACTATAGGAAGCGGAGTCACAAAGTAAGCGGTGTGACTATTCCAGCACACCACCTAGTGTGGTGACTGGCCAGCCGAAGGTGAAACCTGTGAACAAACACCATCTAGAGCGGTGGAAACTGAGTTCTAAGGGAAGGCCTGTCCTTTCTAGCAGGGTTGTTCCCAGTCAAGAGTTGCAAATCTGAAATCCGGCCCGTGATCGGACCCTTCTGCACATACAGCTACTGTCAGTTTCACTGTGCAGGAGCGGCATGATTAACTTGCTAGCCACTAGTTGGCGGTGGCACTGCCGTGCCAGCCCGCAGCACAGTCATGGTGCCGTGAATTGAAGTTTCCGATGCCGTGATTGAATCATTCGTAGAGCTCCAGAAGAAATCTGAAAAGTCTCGATCGTCGTGCGAGGGATCTTCCCCGTCCTCCTCGTCTGTAGTAGGGCCCGGTGAGTAGTCCGGTGACGGCGGGGCATCCCAATACAACGGTGGAGGGGGCGGGTACACCGGGATGTAAAGCCCGATCGGTGCATCGTGAAGCCCCTGCCGGGCACGGTGTCGGCCGTGTCGGCGCGGTGGAATAACAGCCGGCTCCGTAGAAGGCAATGCAGGCTCGCTGGTGGTTGCCCCAGCAGCAGCACCGACCTCCAGGCCGGTGTGGTCCGGTTCACATGCCTCGCCAAGAGTGGCAGCTGAGATTGGCGCCGCGGTGGCGCACACACAAAAGAATGCACAAACCATCACCGCAATTGCCGAAGAGCGGCCAAACCCCCAAGGCGGTGTACCGCATCCCCGACGAGATGCTGGAGGCTGCAGGACCGCATCCTCACCGTCAATAGGGTCATACCCAGCTGCAGACCCGTCCGCGTCGCCGTCGCAAGAGTCGGTCTCCGTTCGGCGTGCATGCACCGCATCGCCAAGTCCTGACCCTCAGCCGTGATCGAGAGTCCCCCCATCCGCGCGATGCGGTCCGCAAAGCAGACGTCGGTCTCGTGCGCGTGCATGGGGTCCACCGGCATCATGTCACCGTCGTCGGACGCCTCCGACTCGTCCGGGTAAACATGCGTGATTGCCGCCGGCGGTGGAGCCGGCGGTGAGTCCTCCCGGACATGCGTGCAAGCGGCAGCCGAGATCCCGCTCTCGACACCACCCACCGTGAAGCCCCCCATGTGGGTGGCAGGCTGGCAGTAGGGCAGGAAGTCATGCGACGCACCATCTTCCCGCTCCGGCTCGAGCCCGAAGGCACACGCCGAAACGCCGTCGAGCCGATCTCCGGCTTGCCCCCCGCCAGAAGGCAGAGCGCACCGAACCGCTCGCCGTCGTGCTCGTCCATGGCCGTCTGAAACTGCTCCGCCAGCAAGTCGTTCTCGATGTCACCGAGGGAGAAGCTGTGGAAGCCTCCCCCAGCGCCGTTCTTGCCGCCATTCGGGCAGTCGCGGTGCCAGTGACGCGATTCGTCCTTCTTGCACGTTGAATTTTGGCAGAACGGAATGAAGTCGCCGCTGCCTTTGTGAAAAGCAACGCGCTTCCTCCCCTGCGACTGCGACCAGTTCCCCCCCGTCGGGAGGTCACCTGCTGCAAAACGAACACCGGAGCCGCCCCCGTTGCCGATCTTGTGCTTGTCCGCTCGCGGGGTAAATCCCCGCCCGTTGACCTTGTCCGTGAGGACCTTCAGCTGCCGCTTCACGTCGAGGATGATGGCCGTGAGGTCGGACAGCTGCGAGGTGTCACCGTCAGCGGTCACGGAGGCCGCAGACAGGGTGAACGTGGCAGTGTGCGTACCGGCTGCGACGTGTCGGGCGTAGCACTCGAGCACCCATTGCTGAATGGTGAGGAGGTCCACGGCCGCGCGCTGCTGGTGCGTGAAGAGCCTCGACACCACCGGCGCGTAGAATCCAGGATCCAGCGCGGCGAGGAACAGCTCCTTCATCTCGTCATCGTCGAGGGTGTTGCGCCTCTTGGCGGACCGCAAGGCCGCGTTGATAGAAATCCGCGATGGACTCGGACGGGTCGGTGTAGGCCTTGAAGCGGACGCCAAGGAGGTCCGATGTCCCCTGAAAGGGCGCACCGGAGTCCAGCAGCCGCCGCGCGAGCTCCAGAAGGGCTCGCTTGCCGTCCAGCGGGTGCAATGTCGCAGAGGCCTCGAGCCAGTCACCCGCCGGAGAGGCGGGACACACGATGAGCTCGAGCGTTGAAAAAAGAAGCTTGTTGGCCTCGGGTCGGACGGCCAACGTGGAGTCCTCCAAGTCGAAAAGAGGTGCAAATAAGGCGTCCTCCGCCTCGAATGCCTCCTGGAGAGCAGGTACCAACTTGGAGAGAAGCACCTGCGCATTGGACTCCGTTCCGGTGAACCGGTCATGCTTCTCACGGAAACATTTCCGGATCACGTGCTTCGCCACGCTCTCGTCGAAGCGCTCACGGGTGAGCGAGCGAACACCCGCCAAGAAAACAGCCTGGGCGGAGTTCGCAGCCGGAACACCAATAGGTGCCGGCGTAGCCGGCGTGACGGAATTACGGGCAGCAGCGGAGTCGAAAATCGTAGCTAAGGAGCGTCGGCGAGACGCCATACTCGAGGTCAATCTAGTCGCAACCATGGTGTAGAAGACTGCAGAGATGAAGCGAGGGTAAGTGGGGCGAGGTGCGGAAGGAGGGGCGGCCAAGAGTCGAAATGCGGTCGTCGAGGAATCAAGGGAAAGCTGCGGCGCACAAAGATCTCCAAACGTGCATGTGGATTAAATAACGCGGCCAAGGAACGTGGTGTCGGATCCGACCAAAAATCCCAACGTCTACCAACGCGTAGCAAGGGAAAATAAGCCAGAAGAGGCTGAGCTCGGCTCCTCTCCCCCGGTCCCCGAGGACTGCGCTGTGCCCTTGGCCCCAGAACGGTTAAGCACTGCCAGCTGCCATGCATCCTCCGCACTCAGCGTTGGGTGCAAGGCCTTTGTGTGTTCATACCACACCAGGTCTGATTCCTCCGGTGAGGGGGGACACCCTGGCAGCTGGTGAGGGTTACTCCTCTCCTGCATCACTGACCTTTGGGCTGCCATCATGGCTTCCCACCCCTCATGCTCCCAGCGCACGTTCTCGCCTGCCGCCACCGCTTTAGCTATGGCCAGCTGCCTCTCTTCCGGTAGACACTCGAAAGCCTGGTCTCTCAGAGCCTTGTCCTTCAACAGGGTCTTTACAGCCATTTCTGGTGTCAAAGGGTGGTCCTCCTTCACCGCCACAGCCTTCTCTTTCTCCTCGGCCGTGAGTCTGCGTTGCTTCTTGGACTTCTTGGACTTCTTGGACTTCTTGTTTTTCTTGAGTCTCCGCCGTCCTCCGCTCCGCCCTTCACTGCCAGAGCTGCTACTGCTGTACCTACGTTCCCGCCTTGGTGATACCGACCTTCCATTGAGTGACGATCCGCTACTGTTGCTGTTGGAGTCGTCCTCTGGGAGTCCTGGCTGCGCTGTCCGGCTGTCTCTGGGTGTCTTCACCACTGGGGTCAGTACTTCCTCCACTGTTGACGAGGCGTCAGGAAGCACAGCGAACCTGTTGCCCTGAGCAGGATACTCGTCTGGCTCCAAGGCTCGTGCCCGTTCGAAGTTTATTCCAGCAAAGTGCTTGACTGGAAGTCCTCCGTTGTGCCTGAGCGCACCATGCCTTAGCATGCGTGAGTACTCCCTCGAGCTCACCTGTCTCCTCAGATCCTGCAAGTTCGCCACTGTGGCAGCGTATAGCTGCATATGGCCATGCCGGGTGCGAGGTTCGTTGTTGAACCAGCGCACGAGGGCCTCCCTCTCCTTTCTGGTTGCTGCCACCAGTTGCAGCCTGACTGGGGTGCTCCGCTGTGACCCAGCACTCTCCCCACTGTGGTCACTCCACTCCAGAGGGAGTTGACATCCTCCGTCCACCTTAGCACTCTCACCGTCTGGTCTGGCTCCTTTCTGCTGTGGACTCTGCCAAGAACGGCCTGTTCCGACAGCCCTCCTAAATCCTTCTGTTGACGTTTTGTCGAGGGTCGGGATGATGAACTAGCTGCTGGTGCGTAGGTTGAGCTGGCGGTTGTAACTGGGTCCGGGTTGTGAACAGGCAAGTCCACAGGCTGTAACCCGTGTCTCTCTCTCAGCTGTCTGATAGAGTGTGCCCCCGCTTGCAATCGAGACCCATGTGCCTCCAGTGCAGTCACCAAATCTGGACTGGCTAAGTCACCTGACACTGACATTGGTGCTGGAGGGTTGCCAGGTGTTGGCAACTGGGGAAACACGTCAGTGTAACTGGGTTGAGCAACGCCTGCGTGAGTCACCGGGACAACGCTCACTTGGACTGCTGGGACAGCACTTGCGAGGGCGGCTGGGGCAGCGCTGGCGTGAGCCGCTGGAACTGCGCCTGCTTGGGCAACGCCCGCGTGAGTCACTGGGATAACGCTCACTTGGGCTGCTGGGACAGCACTTGCGAGGGCGGCTGGGGCAGCGCTGGCGTGAGCCGCTGGAACTGCGCCTGCTTGGGCAACGCCCGCGTGAGTCACTGGGATAACGCTCACTTGGGCTGCTGGGACAGCACTTGCGAGGGCGGCTGGGGCAGCGCTGGCGTGAGCCGCTGGGTGTGCGCCTGCTTGGGCAAATGGGGCAGCACCAGAGGCAGATGCGTCCACTGCTGGCTGTGCTAGTGACACGACCGCTGCTGCTGCCTGTGTAGAGGGCACGCTCACTGGCTGTTCTGGCGAGGCGCTTGCAGGGGAGTTACTACTGGCTGCTGCTGCTGCCAGGCGGGCCTCTGTTCTTCGTTTCATCTTGGCCCTGAGCTCGTCCAACCTCTTCGTCGTTGAATTTGCTGATGATGAACTGCTCCCTGGTGACCTGATTGCGCCTGTATCCAGTGGAGATTGGCCAGGGCCTCCGGCGGCCCCTGTTGGTGTGGGGACCCGATCCCCCACCTTTGGGCAAGGTGCCTCTACGCTGGCCCCTACGGCTGATGTCGCAGGAAAATGGCCAGGGCCTCCGGCGGCCCCTGTTGATATGGGGACCCGATCCCCCATCTTCGGGCAAGATACCGCTACGCTGGCCCTTGCCGCTGGTGTCGCAGAAATTTGGCCAGGGCCTCCGGCGGCCCCTGTTGCTATGGGGGACCCGATCCCCCATCGTCGGGCAAGATACCGCTACGCTGGCCCCTGGCGATGGTGTCGCAGAAATTTGGCCAGGGCCTCCGGCGGCCCCTGTTGCCATGGGGACCCAATCCCCCATCTTTGGGCAAGAAGATGTCACTGCGCTGGCCTCTACTGCTGACGTCGTAGAAAATTGGCCAGGGCCTCCGGCGGCCCCTGTTGGTGTGGGGACCCAATCCCCCACTTTTGGGCAAGATTCTGAGGCAAACAATGCTGACAAGATCGCCGGATCAGAAGCGCTGCCCTGCGTGTCGTTAGGAAGGAATACAACAGGGGACACCGCACAAGAGCCAGCGCTGAGCTGCGATACTGGCAACAGGGGTCCTACTGGTGCCGGTTTTCCTCCCCCCCCTCAGGGCTGGCAGATCCTGCAGCAAGGAAAACAGGTGTAGGCCCAGGCGTGAGGGCACTGAAAGGGACCGGGGACACGGGTCCCAGAGCAAGCGGGGCAGCTGGCACCTGCGTTTGCCACAGTGACCTCGGGTGCAGCTGGTGCTGGTGCGGTTGCTGCTGTTGCCAAAGCAATTGCCGCTGTAATTCCAGTTGCTGCTGGTGGTGTACGAACTGCTGATGTATTTGCTGCTGAAATTCCGGCTGCTGCGACGTTTGTAGTTGCAATTGCGGCTGGCTCATAAATTGCTGCTGCTGCGGCGTCATCATCATTCCCGCGTCGAAAACAGCTCCCGGAGGGTACGCAACGAATTGTGCAGAATTGTCGTACGGAAATTGCGGAAACCCAGTCGATTGCGGCACAAAGGACGGCGGCACCCCATAGTGGGCGCCCAAATTTGACACCGCTGACACAAATGGCGTCACCGGCTGCGGAGAGGCACCCGTACCAGCGACGGGCAGATACGCTCCAGAGCTACTGAAATTGTCGTCGTTCATCATTGCTGCGCCGCGCTAGCTGACGTGTGCCGGCGATAAATTCCGGTCAGAATACGATTGATTACCGGTGAAACAGTTGGCAAATTAAAAGTTGTGCGGAAAGGTTGCCCGGAAAGAAAGATTTCCCGCGCAACGAAACGATGTTGCCGTCGATTACTTCTCCAGCTTTGCGCACGGAAACGGCAGCAAGCTGGAGACACAGGCAGACGTCGATTCACGCACGATTTTGCCGCGGAAGGACAATTTGTGCGGAAAGATCACCGTCCGAAGCAGAAAAGCACCAAAATACGGTGCAGAGGTCGTCGTCCAATCACAATCGTACTGCTGCTGTTGGTACGGATTGCTACGGGCGCCTGCCGCGTTGAAAATTTGTTGAATTAAGTCAAAATTCCAGTGTCGCGCGAAGAATCCCGCGGAAAGGACGCTGGAGAAGAAAAATTGGACAGGCGGCAAACTATGAAGTCGTCATTATGCGGCACAGTGTCGATATTTTTTGCAGATATACAGTGTTCTCAAGAGAACATGTTGTGCTGTTGTCAAGGCACGATTCCTTCGCCGAAAGGCGGAAAATTCAGGCTAAAATTTATGTTGGTACAACGCGTTGTAGAACGCTAATACCAACGGGCGTCGTGAACCACGACCACGCTGATACCAGTTGTTCGGTTGTGAGGACTGAACCAGTCTCACAGGTATGCGTAAGCAAACACTTACAGGTAATATGGTGCAGAAACCATAGGGTGATTATCGGATGACTTTGGGTAATGTCGGATATTTCGGATATTTCGGTTAAACTTTCACTGTTTGAGGTTACAAGACACCAGAGGTTGGTGCCAATGTGTAACTAATTCAAAAACTGACATGAGAGCTTATTCAGCTCTTTAAGTAGTAACATGCCGACTCAAATTCCCTCAGATCTCTCCGAATTCGACAGTCACAGTGCTCAGTCACTTCATGTTCACATATCCGATGACCTGTCTTGTCATTCAGCCCTTGGGCTGCAGCTGCCAGTCATACAATGATCTCTGCTCTGATTTGCTGAATAATCACATATCTGATGATGTGGCAAGAACTGAGGCTCTCCTGGTTTCCCTCCAGTTATGTTTGGCTGTTTGAATATAAAATGGTTCCCCCCATTTCTGGAATGGTTTCCCACCAATTCTCTCAACCTGATCTGCTGTGGTTGCAGATGTTCAAAAGTCACATGCTGTCAGTCACCCTCGCCATACCTCTCGGTCATACTGGTGACTGTCATCGGTGCTGTCACTCGTCATTCTGACACGTCTGTCTCTCGTCTGACTCGCGATACACCCTAGTACACCCGGTGTGTGCTATGCCGCTATCCAATTGGCCTCAACAAGACCTTTAATTTGACACATCGTAGATACTCGAATCGAATTCCCTTTCGGTGACTTGAATACCCATTCGGAACCGTTATAAACTAGTTTCGGAAGCTCGCGATTTTGGGTTTCGAAGCCCAATCCGAAAGTGGGGCGTTCCGAAATCCAGCCAGAAGTCGCGAGCGCCCTTTTGGCAATGGGTCATATCAGTTTGTTATTCTCCTTGTAGGACTCGGTATGCCGTACAGACAATAGGCATGTTACACTATTTGCATGATAGAATGACATGCCGTAAGTTGGCATGTTGCAATACTTGCACGTCGGCATGCGGACATGTCGTAAGTCGGCATGTTACACTGTATTTGCACGTCGCGCACACTGATACTACTGTAGCACGCCACTCCTTTGACAACTCGTAGCATACGCCACGATCCGGTCGCAATAATGTACTTTAAGTGCAAACATGATTTATGCTATCCAATAATTATTCCGAAACCGAGGTCTGAGCTTACACATATTTTTCGTTCGCACAAAATTCAGATACAGCGAAACTCGGTCCATCAACAATGTGATGATCGCATTGCTGAAGCATTTGAAGAAAGAAAGAAAATCAAAGTTTGGGCACCCCTTTATAACACCGTCAGTGCCAAAGCAATACGATTCCGATCAATGGGAATTTGTGTTTTAAAAGGGTCTCGTGACGATGGCTGGCGATTTCTCGATATGGGATCGGAATTTTGACTCAACCGACAAAGAGCCATGTCTCACAGAAAATGTACCGGTGTGAAACTCGTATCTTCTAAACAGCATACGACGTACCGTTATCATGTCTCCTAAAAAGTGATTCACATCAAAACAAACAGAATATACATAAATGAATATATTTATACATTAAAAATTTCAAGTCAAGGGGAGGCACATGTGCATGATATAAGGTCTATTGCTGCGATTGTCATAATCTCTAGGTGCTCAAGCAAAGCTCAAAGACAACATTTGCATTTTGTGTTTCTTTAGACAGAATAACTTACACCACATTCGAACATGCCCTAATTTCTGCAAGCTTCATTGCTGTGACATGTCGGACCAAAAATACAAGCAAGCTCTCATCTCAAGGTTGTTTCCTCGTCATTACCAACACGTAAGTCACCAGCTTCAACAGTGCATACTGGGAGACTTTCTTTTTTCCACGCAACAACTCCGCCCTGAAGTATGAACAAACACGGGCAAATTCACACCGGCAAAACTCACATAAGCACCTAAATTGCGTGCGGTGTGGAATATTTCCTTGCTACACTTAGAACCGACTAATCAGCTAATTACTAGCATCATACCATTCGAATATATTTGTGCGTGAAATCCTAGCATTTAAAGACTTGCTGCGCTTTCTACTTCCTGAAGTCTGAAGAAGAAGAAACATGGATAATGGAATAAAATATCCTTCACGGTAAAAACCATCTTTGAAAAAGACCGAGTTTATCAAACGATGGCAAAGCCGGGACTGTAGCCTAGTCGGAATTTCTCTGATGAGTGTCGCTAACCCCCGCCCTTCCCCCCAAACCCAAGATCTATGAACTTGGTGAAACATCCATTTGCACAAAGGAAGGCATTTCTTACCTTTAAGTGCGCTACATTTGAGTAGCCCGCTTGTAGCAAAGTATGGACCGCCTTCAGGGACCTGTGTGGTAAAGGCATATTCCTGTGATCTTTTGGGCAAAACTTTTGGTGGGCAAAGGGACTTGTCATATATACTTACTGATGGGATACAAATAAAGCTTTGACAATCAGTGAATAACCTAGTAAAGTTGATAGACGTCTTCTTCAAGTGAGTGATTTTGTCGCAATACTGTAGTTTACAAGTGATAAGAAGACACCTTATGGTGCGAAAGATCTTGTAGACAAGGGGATGGCTTTGGTGTGAAGGGTCTCTTAAGATACATGGCTTTGGTGTCAAGGGTCTTTAAAGATACATGGCTTTGGTGCCAAGGGTCTCTTAAGATACATG
>LGRX02016467.1:0-18707 GCA_001247695.2 Cymbomonas tetramitiformis
AGGTGTCCTTAGATTCTGAGAGATGACGAGGAGGACCATGCAGGTCACCAGCCTCGGTCCCTCATCAGAGGGTCTCCTTAGATTCTGAGAGATGACGAGGAAACACACGCAGGTCACCAGCCTCGGTCCCTCAGAAGGTCTCCTTAGATTCTGAGAGATGACGAGGAGACACATACAGGTCACCAGCCTCGGTCCCTCAGAGGTCTCCTTGAATTCTGAGAGATGACGAGGAAACACACGCAGGTCACCAGCCTCGGTCCCTCAAGATACCTCCTTAGATTCTGAGAGATGGCGAGGGAAACACACGCAGGTCACCAGCCTCGGTCCCTCAGGAAGGTCTCCTTAGATTCTGAGATGACGAGGAGAGCCACATGCAGGTCACCAGCCTCGGTCCCTCATCAGAGGGTCTCCTTAGATTCTGAGAGATGACGAGGAAACACACGCAGGTCACCAGCCTCGGTCCCTCAGAAGGTCTCCTTAGATTCTGAGAGATGACGAGGAAACACATGCAGGTCACCAGCCTCGGTCCCTCAGAAGGTCTCCTTAGATTGCTTGCGGAGTTGCAAAGTTGGCTACAGTATTAATGTTGTGGGCAGGCAGGCTGGCGTTGAGCGTGACTCGGTGGCAGTCAGGGCGCGCGCTGGCCCTGCAGCCCAAGAGATTTTCCTGGGCAGTCTCGCCGCTAGGATATCTGAAAAATAAATCAGCGCAAGACAAAGCCTGCGTGGCAGTGGTGCGCGCTGCGGGGCCTCGAATGGCCGCGGCCTGGAACCGCAATGCAGCTGGGTATCGGTCAGTCAGAGCCCTTGCACTGATTTCCTTGACAACCGGCACTGAAATCTGGTATGGAAAATCCGGATACCGGAACCTGCGGGTGTGCACCGATGTGGCGGTCGGCACACCATCAACGTGTCTCAGTGACGAACTCATGGCTGTCCATCTCATCTCTTGATCTCCTCGTGGGTGCGAACTCATGCTGTCCGCAGGATGAATGAATCACTGCTCAGAATGCAACAGGTCGAACCAATCGCGAAGGCAATACCTTATAGGCCATCACACCCGCTGCCCAAACGTCTGATTCTGGAAAGAACTCCCTGCAATTGCACAGACGGTGAACAAAGCCTGCAGTGTGAGTTGCTCGAAGCGCTTTGGGCATTTGGAGCAAACCCATCTCTCACCCGCATGTGCAACACCATAGCAAACACAGGCCTCTCAGCCGGCAACTCACATCCACACGCAACCTTGTCGATTCACATCAACGCGTGACCTTGTCAACACATGAAACAAGAACTTTGCGCGCCACTCCCCAGCCATGCGCATGAAACAAAAACTCTGCGCGCCACTCGCCAGCCATGTGCATGAAACAAGAACTCTGCGCGCCACTCGCCAGCCATATTCAGGGACGGATCTCTTACATTTTCTAACAGGACAGTGGTCAGTGAATCCCAATCAACGTCACGCTCGAAGGGATTAACGAGGCCACAGGAACTCGTCGCATTCGAAGCCGCTCACGAGGCCACAGGAACTCATTACATTTGAAGCATGCTGAGTATCGAGCCGTTCCCGAGGCTACAGCATCCCATCGCGTTCGAAGCTAATAACAAGTCTACTATGACTATTCGAAGCCGTTCCTGAGGTGCAGTACGAAGGAGAATGTGATTTACCCTGCGAGCGTCTCGGGTGCAAGGAAGTGCGGAGTTCCTGCTCAGAGCACATGCCTCGCAGCCATCATGCTCCGTAGCTCCCATGGATTTGCCAATTATAAGCATTTCCTTCCTCTACCATGAAGCATGGAAGGAGCAACAGTCATATATTAGCAGCTCACAGTTCCTAGGCGCCGAGGGAGGACAATAGAAATTGGCAGCTCAGCCTTCCTGGACACGCTTCGATCTTGGAGAAGGCGCTGCGCACTATTACGGGGAGGGTTGAGCGGAAATAGAATCGAACAATATGAAATGAGCACAAACCTCTTCATGGCGTGAGGATAGGCACAAATACGTCAGGGGATTAAAAATGATATCATGCCTTATCTCTCACCCCCCTGGTTATATTCTTAGGCTTGGGTGATGCTCACTGATATCTCGGAAGCTTCAAATACCGGCAGGCTTTAGAGTAGAACAGTGTTTGATACGTTCTCTTTAGAGGAATAATAACGGAAGACGGGGAATATTCCACGTCAAAGGGACATTCCGGGATGACCTGAGACTTTCACAGGGTGTGCCGACGGTCGTCTGGAAATTTTAATAGTCGACGCCCCAAAATCGATTGCTTTGTACACATTCTTGTTGTCGATTTGTTGCGACATGAAGTTCTCAGGTTTGATATCACGATGAAGTAGATGGTGCGTGTGCATCTGGGCCAGTGTCCTGATGAGCTGGGCAACTTGATAAGTCGTATTCTTTCACCCACGTACGAAAAGTCAGAGGTGATGATTGAACTGATTGTACTTTCAACGTATTTGAGTACGACGGTACAATACGAAATGTAAATACGACGGTATGACGCTTCAGCTCAAGGGTGAGAAAGTAAGCCGGAGACTGTGGGTGTCCAGAATAGGACGTTAAGCGCACCTGAGAGCGGCTCGCATTATATGCCTGACTTCGCCTTCGCAATAAGTAATCCCAGAACCGTCCTACGTCAACACTCAAAACAGCTCAGCAGTGGTGCAACTACATGCAATTGCTCTTTCGGCGTGTTGAATATATGATACCTGAGGACGCAGCTTGTCGCACTTTTCCATTACAAAATATACGTTCTGCTCGTCCTCATATGCAGCTTTAAGTTCCACCACTGCAAACGCGGCTATAACGTAAGTGGACACGGCTTCACCAAAGTTTGCGACAAGACGTATGGGTCATTCCAATTCAACTTGTCAGCGTTCTCACGATATTCAAGCAAGCTATGTAAAGCCACACTCATTACCGTCAAGGTTGCGGGAGAGTTTTTTGAAAATAAAAAGTTCGTGAAGGATCTCTCTTCTTCGTTCATCGGCTGTGCGATTCCAAGTTGGGCCCGGGACTTTTGGTATCACTTTCACTACAACATCATTCTCTGGTAGCACTCGACTTGAGGCTTCATAAACTGCTGACGTGCCTCCCGCCGCAACCGCTTCGCCAAGAGTATATGCTTCACTGAAATCCTTAGGTAGTCCAAAGTCCGGATCCGCGAGAAGCTCTTCGGAGTCCTCGCGTGCCTTGGAAGAAAGACGAAACGGTCGGAGATTCCAACGCGCGGACTGCGCCCTGTATAATGATGTAGAATCCCTGACAGATTTTCTTGTTCTCCAACCTCGGTACCAGCTCGTCTTCGAGCCTTTCTGCCCACGATCATACCATCTGGGACAACACTTCAACGAACAAGATATCGTAAGCCCCAGCATATCGGAACAGTTCGAATCTGCAGAATTGACAGTTATGCTCCAAGCTAGGTGCGTGAGAGCTTTGTATTCCAGCTCGTCTCATATCTGGTTGTCTATATGAGACGAGCTGGATATGGGACGAGGTGGACACAGTCAGAACGCAGAATATACTCAATATTGGAAAGGCAAGCTTACAATCAATTGCAGGGCGCCACTTTCATTCTCGGGCACGTGGGCGATCGGCGCGAAAACACCACCCCACGTGTCGAGCGGAACAGCGGATAGACAGACGAGAGTTTACTCGCGTCGGTCCCCCACCGCACGCCAGCGGATGACAGACGAGAGTTTTAGTTTCAAGTTTGAAACAATGTCACAGACGAACCACGCTTCGCGCGGCTACCCGCGATTCGATTCGAGGGCTGCATTACGCATGACGATGCTGATTGGCAAGCTCGTCTTTAAAACAGACGCACATCTGCTCAATATGCGTTACACACCCTATATAATATTCGCATTACTTCGGTCGAAGACTTGGGTTCCAGATACAAGATCAAGGGTGAGATGAGAGTTGAGAGAATGACAGAACGAGCACCGGAAAACATTGAACAGGGGTGCCCAACTAAAGTTGAGCCGTCCAATGTTTTCAGATCGGAAACATCGGAAGGTCCGAAGAGATTCCTGGGGAGCGACAAAGGAATGCATCGTATTTTGATCTCTGGAATCGTACATGGACATTCGGAAAATTGTCACTGTTAAAAATAAACGGACCAGTTTAAGTTGTGCAGCTCTATTGCACGTGTTCTCGCAGAGTCAGCATAATCTAACGAGTATTATTGTGCATGACTCAAGGATGACGACATGGTCCCCGCAGAATCGGCACAATATCGATCATTATTAGAATAAAATCATTTGGAAAAGATTATGCGTTTTAGATTGCGTGCTGACTCTGCGCGTGCGGAGACCATTTTGCATTTTCAATACAGTGCAGGTGGTCCTACGATAATCATAATGCATAATCGACGTGGTTGGGGTCCAGTAGCATTATTATCTCATATAAGGCTACAGTACAGTAAGTCCTATAATAATAAGTCCTATAATAATACAAGCCTTATAATAATACCCGTCCGAGACCACCAAAGTGATAAGCCTTATAATAATAATTATTATTATAGCTATAATAATTATTATTATTATAAGGGCTTATAGTAATTATTATTAATATAAGACCTATAATAATAATATATTATTCCGGGCTATCCATCATGCCCATGGCAGAAAAACTTGTCTTGCGTTGCTAAAAATGGAGTACTGTGGTTGGTCCACATCGGATGACACGTCTGCGGACAAGGGTTCTTGTCAAGACGCCGCTTATTTAAATTTATACATGAAAAAGTAAAATATAAAAATATAAAAATATTCAGAAATATTCAGAAATATTTTAAAATATTTATATGAAAAATATCCTGGGAGCATAAATGCTAATGACGTGTCCCAGATCAGCTCCCCTGCCTCGCCTGCGCCCCGGCGACCCCCCCGGCTCTCCGGGGACGCCACCGAGGCGCCTGTACCGCTTCGCCACCATTGCTCCATCGCGCTCCACTTGTGGCTTCGATCCAGGTACCTGCCTCACACCACACCAACCGCCCGCCGCCACCCCCGCTTAATCCACTCGCCCGCGCGGGCTTTTGATGATGACCACCGAAAATTAGCAAAAACCTTTATATCACAGGTGGGGATCATTGAATAATGGATGGTCGAATATGCGCGCGCATCGAATTTCGATGATGACGTGATTTTACGTAATGAAATATGATGACGTGATATTATGTAACATCATATATGAAATATTAAAATACAGGTTAATGCCTTCAGGATTAATAAAACAAAAAGGCAATTCACAACTTCGCTGCTGTCAGGGTTATGACCGATGACATATGTGTCATACATGTCATACCTGTCAGACATGTCATACCTGTCAGACATGTCATATCATGTCATGTCATGTCATGTCATGTCATGTCGTGCCATGTCATATATTATAATGACAGACAGTCGTCAGTACGGTCGACTATGACATGTACAGTCATACCATTTGTCATTCACTCACCTTGAGTGACACCTGTCATCGAGAGGCCAGGTTGTGGCATCGAGATGACAAAGCAAGATGAAGTCTTGAAGAACCGAAAGTGTTCGGAGAAAACTCATCTTCGCTTCTAGCATGTTCTGAACAAGCATGCGAGTATCATATGGCTTATTCGTTCAGCCGATACTGATTGTTCAACCAATGCCTTGGGTTCACAACCCAATTGTGGTGGCATCTATGAGATGCGGGGCATTGCGTAAAATGAGGTAGCGTTGAGCTACAGCAGTCACTTCTGAAGAAGCACTGCACTCATATCCACACAGACTCTGCGTGAGCTATTAACGTTCCATAATAGCCTCGCTATATATCATATATCATATCGCTTCCAAGCGAACCCTTAAGAGTGGTATTCTCCGACTCGTCAAGGCGACGAACTGAGGACGCATAAAGTGTGAGTGCAGTGAGTAGAGATATCGAATTTTGTGTGCGCAGGTTGCGGATCGCATATTTCAAACAGGCGTCGCAGTCGCACATATATCAACACATTTCGCATAATATCTACCGCTGCGGAATAAACAGCGAAATCAGTGCGCGAGGAGACATCGTCGCAATCGCATTTGTTCACATACACGCCGTCAAAGATAACAGCGCGAGAAGGTGTGCATACAGCATGCCGATCGCACATATGCGCTGACATCATTCGCAAAATTGTTCGAGATTCGACAAACTGACGCGCAGATGCACAATTCGTCATCAGTGTATGCTTCGTATACAAAATGGCATTCGTATCACATGCCGTACATCTCTGCGACGAGATACCATCACTATTCACAGCGCGCACATCAGCGATTCATCAAAGTCGCAATAGATCGCAGTTTGCAGTTTTTGATGCGCATACTGATCTCGTCATCGAAAAATCATTATTTCAAATGGTCGCAAAAATCACTTGTTGACGTGCGCATGATTATTTTGCTTGACAGTATATGTATACACCTGCTAGACGCATCATAACAGATGACGCGCGATGATGGTATACATAAATGCAGCATGTTACAATATCTGTGATTATCGCACATAAACGATGATGCTCATTCACTATCAAATTCACATACAAGCTTGCAATCGTGAGTGTATACTATATGCTGTGTAAGTAGCTACACACACACACACACTCAGTATGACAACAGATGAAGTGGATGCTATGCAATCATATACGTGTCTACAGCAAATATCATAGTGTGCAGCAAAATCATATGAGTGTGCAGTAATTATAATACTTGCAGCACTACACACACACACACACTTGCAGTATATACTAATCATTCAGTATATACCAAGTGCATGCACCATTCATTACTATACTGTGCAGTGATATCATGCAGTTTGACTTCACTTTGTATACATTGACATGTTCATACATTTATGCATTCAGCTTGATCACAATGGCAGCTGTCATGCATAAACCAGCTTGACCACGATAGCAGCTGGTATATATGTTCTCATATAACAATGCATCAGACATTGCACATAAGCATACCTGCTGTGCATGTAAACTATATTTGAACCCATATGGTGTAAGGTGCCTCTTCAGTGGTCTCAACACAATAATTAGCTCAGTATATCCTGACGCAGGATTTGGGATGGATATACTGTTCTATTGTGGATCACTGAAAGGAATGCTCACCGGAACCATGTGTAAAATATACCCAAGCAACTCATCACTGCAGATGAGATATGCAGGATTACAATTACTAACCGAGCTGATATACATCATGTTAGATATACTCTGTGAGTGGTATGCAGATCATCCAATGTGAATAATCAACTTGGTATAGTGCAATAAATCAGCAATTACCTATATACAAGTGTGTGTAGTAGCATAAATCACACACACACACACACACATACACAGTGTACTCAATCAGAAAGTACCGTACACAAGTCATTGCATACACAAGTCACTGCAACTTATGTATTAATATCATAAAGTATAATGACATTGCACTGATTCACAAGTGTAATAATCAAGTCACTGACACTACTATGTAAGTTGACAACACATTGACTCGAAAGTGTAGTGGTCAAATATCATATTAACTCATAATACATAGTACCATCCAGCTAACACATGTGCGAGCTGGATGTCAAGTGATGGCGATACATAAGGGAACAGGATAAGAAACCATGCTGAAGGGCTGGATGGAGAATATCTCCAGACCCGAAGGCATTATACAATGCTCAAATAAGCAGCTGGTCACTGCTGAGCATTGTCCATTCGTCTCACATATCAGCTGGAGCAACTACAACAAGTACATTGCATTATGATAGTTGATTCAAAATTGATCAGCTCAATTTGCATGTAACATACAGATCAGTTTTCATATGATTTCTGACAATAGTATAAAGGACATTCACACACACATAAATGTGTTGTGTGAAGTTGCTGTGATTGTATCCAGCAAAGTCCAGATTTGTTCCAAATGAGATATATCACTTTGATAAATCTTAAGAGCACAGACCTATGCTCAAACAAATCATAGGTTGAGAAATATCACTAAAGTGGGTGTTTCCACTTAAGTTGATTAATATATACATAAACCAGAAAAGTACATTTGCTGTGCATGGGTTTAAATCAGTAAAACCCAGAATGCTGTCAACTATAAATGTTGATATACAGCACAACTCACTTATTTGCTATGAAAAAATGTCATATGCAAAAGTGAAGTTCCTTGTAATGATTCTGTACTTACATTTCACATTTACACTGAAATATGTCACCACAGCAATATTTCAGACAGCTGAAAAAAGCTGTAAAATGGGTGAAAAAGCTCCACGTTTAATTTCAAAATGAAAAATGTGTGCCCATTTTATGTAAGATTATGATTTTATACCTATTAAGGTATCAGAAAATCATAATGACACATGTCATATCAGTGTGACACCCTAAAATATTAGGTGTTGAATATATATGGGTAACGCTATTGCTATGGCAATAAATCGCTCAAAATGCTGTACGTAAAACACATTTTGAAAATTTCGGATTGATTTTTTTTGATAAAATGAATGTTTATATATCAAATATCAATCCCTGATTTATGCAGCATGTGTAACGCCCTGTAACAACCCTAAAATTAAATGTGTGTAACAGGGGTGTAACGTACCTCCTAAAAAACACTTTACGTTTATGTGGGTATTAAATGCAGTTTTGCTTAAAAATCTTTGCAAAAACGTTATACTGCTTATTTTTTACCTGTATTAGGGTTACTGATATCAAGTAACACCCTAAACACTGTATTGAGTAACAGGGCCACTGTAACTATATATGCCCAAAATGCCAGTTTTATTTCGAAGAACTTCGTTTTTTGGCATTATTATATCATGCTAAATCATCATAGACATGATAATACTATGGGCAACAACCCTAAAACTGTAGGGCAACAACCCAAAAACTGCAGGGCTACAACCCAAGAACTGTAGGGCTGCAACCCTAAAACTGTAACAGCTGATTCCTATAAGGAATGCATGCTGAATGAGGTATTGGCAATTGACAACTGCCACTGTATCACACACTTCCTTGAGGGGGGAAGAAGGTGGATATATGTACATGCATAACCTCATCATAATATACAGATATACCATATATAACATAGGTATATATATATCTTCACACACTCAGTTAGCTGAAGAGATTTTGGTGTTGTGTTTTGTCTTTATTAGATGGCAGAAGCAGAAGATCCAGATATTCCACCCATCAATGCAGATCCGTCTACATGGTTCTTTGACATCTTAGGCTCATATGATGCATACAGTCGTTTCAAGATCCCGAAATGGCACGCTGGTTATGATAATACCCAGACCAGATTCGACAAGATAGGGTTTTTCGACAATATCAGCCGAATGAAGCCTGATATGAGCAGATATCGAGATCCTGAAAACGAGCCTCAGGAACCAGATGAAGAATATACTGCAGACAATCCTCCAATGATTTTCACAGATCCAGATACAACACCAGCACCAGTTCCATCCAGTTTGGTTCCCAAAGTGAAAATGGCACCACCAAACCAGTACAAATCAGGAATGGACGCAGAGGTTTGGTTGGAAACCGTGGATAGATACTTCCAATTCACGTATCCAGGAGTTCCAGATAAAGACTTGATCACAGTTTTCCTGACCCTCATACAGAATAATGATCGACACTATTTCCAGGTCGTGGCAAATCAACCAGATGCCACATTTGCAGGAATCAGAGAGATTTTCCTCAGACAGTTTGGTAACCCCCATAAAAGATCAGTGGCTAAAAAACACCTAATGTCACTGAAACAGGAAAACCAGACTTTTTCAGATTATCTACGCACATTCACTTCACTGGCTGCACTGGCAGCAGTTGAACTGGAAGATGTGTTGATAAAGGACAGATTCGTCAACAGCGTAGATCCGGAACTTCGCAGACAGTTTCATTTACGATTCCTGACAGAGACAGAAAGGAATAATATGTCGTGGTCACTAACCACACAGATATTGCTCGACTTGAACTATGTCGTTCATTCGAAGCAATCAGAGACTCTTCATTATCGAGGGCAGAAGGAACAGTCATCTGGAGGGCCAGCCAAAAAGGATAAGGACAGAGGACGTGGCAATAAGCCATACGACAGATCCAAAAATCAGAATTGGAAACAGAATGACAGTCAGAAGTCCAATCAGAATAGGAATAAAGGAAAAAGTGGCAAAGGCAAGGGAAAAGGAAAAGGAAAAGGACAATCACAGAAACAGAATCAGAATAAGACTTGCCATCGTTGTGATCGACCAGGTCACATCGAGAAGGATTGTTGGGCCACCACTACCAATGATGGAAAGCAGATCAAAGGCAAGCCACCAGCACAGAATCCCTTTCAGAATCAGAGACAGCCACAGAAGAATCAGGGTGCAAAAGATGGGTCTAACAAACTCATTAACACAATCAACACCCTGGTCAAGGAACTAAAAAATCAGCATAGTATCAATGCAGCAGTTGCAACTTCAGATCCAGCAGCTCCAGTTCCAGCAGCTCCAGCTCAGGGAAACTCTCCGGGTACTGCACAAGTACCGGTGATGAGAGCACCCCGAGGGTAGATCAGCCAGAAAGTGCCACTGAAGCAAGTGGCCGGATTGAGAGTATTTCAGAGGAAGTCCTATCCAGACTGACACTACAGTTTCAGCAGATGGATAATCCCACAGAAAACATCGCACAGATGCAATCTCAGACAGCACAGCTGAAATCGCAGAAAAAGCTGTTGCTGTATAAGGGGAAAGTCCATGGACAGAATACTCACATTTTGGTTGATCCAGGAGCCACATCATCTTTTATCGACAGACAATTTGCTTCTCAGCTGGGTATATCACCATCAGATTCATCATCATTCTCGGTGGGGTTGGCTGGAGGAAGCCAATTACCCTGTACATCCTATCTTCCCAATGCTACATTCACGTTGGGCAAGTATAAGGATTCAGTAGATCTCTACATCATTGACATGAAACCATTCACTGTCATTCTGGGTCAAGATTGGTTGGAGAGGAGGAATCCACATATTGACTTTCAGACCAAAAATCTGACGATCACTAGGAAGCATTCATCAGGCTCCAGTATTCGCACAGTATTGTCCAGAGTTGAGCAGACTCCAGACTCAGATGGCCTTCCTGAAATGGAATTGGTCAGTGCCACCACTATGAGGAAACATCTCCGTCGCATTCGATCCAGTGGTTCGGCTGAAGAAGCCGTAGCATATCTCTTTTTCCTCTCCGAGGTCGATGGTGAATTGGTCTTTGCAGCATCAGACTCAGACACCACAATGGAAGACCCCGAGGTCACAGCAGCACGTGATCAAGTGAGAGAAGACTTTTCAGACGTTTTCCAAGAGGATCTTCCGGCTGGTCATAGGCCAGAGCGGTTTGAAGGTGGATATCATAGAATCGACATCGAACCTGGACATAAGCCTCCTTCACAGCCAGTACGCACCATTCCAGCACCCATGATGGAGGAACTCAAACGGCAAATCATCAAATATGTCGAGTTGGGTATCCTTCGTCCATCATCATCGCCATATGGATGCCCAATCATTTTCGCTCCTAAGCCAGGGGGAAAGTGGAGGATGTGTTGTGATTATCGTGCCCTGAATAACATCACCATCAAGGACACGTATCCACTACCACCACATGACACCCTACTAGAGCAGCTGAAGGGATCAAGATGGTTCAGTAGATTTGATTTCAACCAGTTCTTTCACCAAATCCCCATTCATCCGGATGATATACATAAAACTGCTATTCGCACCAGATACGGTTCTTATGAATGGACAGTTATGCCTTTCGGATTGACCAATGCTCCTGCAACAGCACTTCGTGTAGGAAATCGGGCATTTTTCGACTTCATCGACCAGTTCCTTGTCATATTCATGGACGACACTATCGTATACAGTCCAGATTTTGACAGTCATGTGAAGCATGTTCGACAGTTCCTCCAGCGTTGCAGAGATCACCAGTTTTTCATCAGGCCTTCCAAGGTGGAGTTGTTCGTCAAATCTATAGATTTTATCGGACATCACATATCTGAAGCAGGCCTATCCATCATCGAAGACAGGATCAGAGCAGTCATGGCAATTCAGCCTCCAGTGTCTTATGGTCCTACCGTTGGAAAGCAGCCTCTACGCCGTATGGCTAAAGATGGCAAGTCATCCCTTCGGTCATTCTTGGGCATGGTTGGTCAATTTAGGAGATTCATACCAAAGTTCTCCAAAGTTGCCGAACCTCTCAATCGTCTCCTTAAAGATAATGCAGAGTTTGTCTGGGAAACTGAGCAGCAGCAGGCATTTGATAACCTCAAAAGTGCCATCTGTAACGCTCCAGTATTACAGCTTCCAGATCAGAAACTGCCATCTATTTTGGAGGTCGATGGATCAGGCACACACGTTGGCCAAGTATTACTCCAGGATCAAGGAAAAGGTATGAAGCCATGTGGCTATCACAGCGTCACTCTATCCGATACACAGAGACGTTGGCCTATTCCTGAGATCGAGCTATTTGCCATTGTGGAAGGCTTCCGATTCTTTCGCCACATCTTGTTGGGAGCTCCTGAGACTATTGTACGCTCAGATCATCAGCCACTGGTTTATTTCCAGACCAAATCCACACTGAGCCCCAAACAGGCACGGTGGTTGGATGAGCTCTCTGAGTACAACTTCCGAATAGAGCACATTGCTGGCGAGAAGAATAAGGTTGCAGACGCACTCACGCGTATCTCTACACTTTTTGAACTTACTGATTGTCTTCAACACATGGACATCAGTGAAGTCATTCCATCCGCAGATCCTACATTCATTGCTCTTATATCTTCTTCATCAGCTCATCAGCTACACGACATCATTATATCCGAATATGATCGTGACACATTTGCACAGACTATTTTGGCTAAGCTGACATCATCGACTTCATCACAGTCAGTCAGCAGCTACAGCTTCGAGCTCATTCAGGGGTTGATCTATCGTAAGACCATATATGGCAGACAGCTGTACATTCCACCAACAGCTAAAGTCCCCACAGATGACGGTGAGATCACACAACTTCGCCACATTCTTCTTCATGAGTGCCACTCAGCCACTATTTCTGGTCATGTAGGCAAAAATCGCATGCTTCATCTTCTGCGTAGCCGGTATTATTGGCCAGGAATGACAACGGCAGCTATCAAGTACATTCGGGAGTGCCCCGTTTGTCAGCGCCAGAAAACGAGGCGACACAAGCCTTATGGTCAGGCACACATACGATATTCCGTGCCTAAGACAAAATGGCTTGATGTATCTCTTGATTGGATCACTGATCTGCCTATCACCACTAATGGGCACGACAGTATATTTGTGGTAATGTGCCAATTCTCTCATCGTTGTCATCTCATTCCCTTCAGCATGACCTGGACAGCTCAGCATACTGCTTCGATATATATGCAGCATATCTTCAAGCTCCATGGTCTTCCGAGGAACATCATCTCAGATCGAGACACCAGATTCACCTCTACATTCTGGCAAACACTGTGGAAATCTACTGGTACGAGATTGTCCATGACATCGTCACACCATCCACAGTCGAATGCTGCCAATGAGAGAAGCCATGCCTTCATTGAGGACATCCTCAGGTAAATTTCAGATTGTTGATTCATGATTTGATTTCACCATCCTCTGGTTTACAAACTGATTAGTAGCATTTTCATTTTCAGGTGTTGTTGCAATGATACTTCAGCCAATTCGTGGGAGGACAAGTTGCCTCTGGTGGAGTTTGCAATTAACAATACCGTTTCTGCATCAACTGGTTATTCACCATTTTATCTCGACTCGATGGCGCAACCACTCTCGCCTCATGATCTGGTTATTACTATTCCGCCAGAAGCTCCTGTTCCAATACAAGAAGCTATTCGAGATCATTTTGACCAGTACTCGGCTGTTCATGCCAACGCGGTAGACAACATTTTCCGAGCAGCAGAAATTAGCCAGGCCAGATTCAATAAGACTCACATGCCTAAGCAGTTCGCAGTCGGGCAGAAAGTTCTTTTACGGACCGAGTTTATTCAATGGATTGGTTTGACAGAGGCAGGCAGACACTTTAAGCAGCCATATATTGGGCCGTTCACTATTTCCAAAGTGCTTAGCCATGGACGTGCATACGAGTTAGATTTCGGAAATCTTGATATCCGTATTCATCCGGTACAGCCTGTTTCCAGATTAGAGCTGTACAATGACTCGATTCAAGCACCTTTGCCTCTGCCACAGATGATCACCGAAGAAGGGCAACCACTATTTGAGATATCACATATACTCTCGGATAAGTTCACTAGAGGTGTCAAATACTATTTAGTACGATATGCAGGCTACGGTCCTGAGCATGACACCTGGGTCAAAGCCACAGAGCTGACCAATGCAGCAGACATTATAGCTGCCTATGAAGGCTAAACATTATATTAAGCCTTATGCCCTTACTTCTTGTAATATATACTAATACATGTCGATCATCTATACAACCTTGCTCATAATGTTTATCATTATGTTGCATTGAAGCGGGAATTGATCCTTCCTTGCTAAAGGTGTAGTGAGCCTTGTTCAAAATCATACCCTTGCACAGATACGCACACATGCGAGATATCATATCTGTGGATAAATAAAAACTGCTAAATGCTACCTTTGCCAAAACCGTGGTTTGTCATCGGATTCTTGGCCAGTCATCCGAAGCTACCGGAGATAATGACTGAGGTAGAAGGAGTTGTGATCCTAAGTTGTGCTTGACAAACATGACTAAATAAATTTCACATTAGTACGTGGCGAATTCATTCTCACTCATCGCGATAGATGTTCGTCAAAGCGTGCGTACTGGACAAAAATATTGAGGAGTTGAGCAGACCGGTTAAGGATTATAAGTCCAATTCCGTTAAGCAGGGCCGCTCCGTTTGCATTAAAACAAGCCCCTTTGTTCGTTTATTATCGAAATCGGGCTCCCCATTACCGCCTAGGATCCTCCAAAGTAGCTTAAGGAGGGGAGGAAGAGTTGGGTGCACTATATCAGGCCGAGAATCGTTCGAATATAATTCGTTATAATCGTGGGATCATCGATCGCGCAAAGGCGACGACGGCTAGCGCAAATAATCCGTAACGTAGACTTCGGATGCTTTGAATCGTCTAGCACATACATGATAACGTGTGGATCAATCAGTAATCCAGCGTAGGATTGTATCGCGAAAACGCTCTTCATTGAACCTTGGAACGTCACTCAACGATACGATTTCCGGAAAGGTGGGCTGCATCCTAAGGACTGTATGGCTAAATGCCTAAGGTGAGGGACTAAAGTGGACTCAGTTCCCCCCAATAACCTAAAAACACCATGAGGGACGCCTCAAATCGGTGTAAGAAGACTGGTACCAGCAAGAAGCGACAACAACAAAGACATCAAAGACATATACAAAGGTATGCCCGTTGTGAGGTCACAACTCTCTTGAGAGGGGAGATCTGTCAGGGTTATGACCGATGACATATGTGTCATACATGTCATACCTGTCAGACATGTCATACCTGTCAGACATGTCATATCATGTCATGTCATGTCATGTCGTGCCATGTCATATATTATAATGACAGACAGTCGTCAGTACGGTCGACTATGACATGTACAGTCATACCATTTGTCATTCACTCACCTTGAGTGACACCTGTCATCGAGAGGCCAGGTTGTGGCATCGAGATGACAAAGCAAGATGAAGTCTTGAAGAACCGAAAGTGTTCGGAGAAAACTCATCTTCGCTTCTAGCATGTTCTGAACAAGCATGCGAGTATCATATGGCTTATTCGTTCAGCCGATACTGATTGTTCAACCAATGCCTTGGGTTCACAACCCAATTGTGGTGGCATCTATGAGATGCGGGGCATTGCGTAAAATGAGGTAGCGTTGGGCTACAGCAGTCACTTCTGAAGAAGCACTGCACTCATATCCACACAGACTCTGCGTGAGCTATTAACGTTCCATAATAGCCTCGCTATATATCATATATCATATCGCTTCCAAGCGAACCCTTAAGAGCTGCAACAGGAATCGTACACCTATATATGGAATCTTCGGCGTGACGCAAGACGGCGTCTGTCACACTATGCTATTATTGTGAAGCCCGCAAAGCTCCCCGAATGAATGTTAGTGACACTGTCATCAAAGACGCCTGTATGAGCTGCAACAGGAATTATAAAATCTGTGGGAAGCGGGATCAGCGTCAGTCACACTATTCTTTTAGCATTCCATTTACATTGCGAAGCCCGCAAAGCTCCCAGAATGAAAGTTGGTGACACCATCATAAAAAACGCCTGTATGGGCTGCAACAGAAATTATACATACATACATACATACATACATACATACTTCTGCGGGCGCTAAACGTCGTCAGCCTGTCACACTATGCTATATTTAGATTGCGAAGTCCGCAATGCCGCAAAGCTCACATATAAATGAAAGTTGGTGACACTGTCATCAAAGACGCCGATGTGGATGTGGGCTGCAACAGAAATTATACACACCAATGGCGCGACGCGAAATCCTCTGCCAGCTCTTTCAAAATCGGTCATCACGTTCGATCGGCCATCACCTTCAAAACTTAAAATGGAAACTTACATATGAAATCGGTGGTGGGAAAAAGTGAAATAATCTTGGTATAAATTCAATGGTGGGAAGACCGTATAGTGAAATTCAGTAGCATACAAGTTCTGAAATTCCTGTAATTCCTATAGTGAAATTCAGTATGCTACTGTATAGTGAAATTCAGTATGCTACTGTATAGTGAAATTCAGTATCGAGTATAAATACAGTGGTGGGAGGACTGTATAGTGAAATAATCTGAGTAAAAATTAAGTGGTGGGAAAACTGTATAATTTGTACCTTGGATGGGGAAACGTGAAATACTTGATTATATTGTAGGTACATCTTGCGCAAACGATTTATACCTTCCGCAGATCGAGTGCAGTCGAGAAGCGGAAAACAGGCTGGGGATCGTGTACCGGGAGGTACGAGCAGCGGGGTTGCATGCTACAGAGATCTGGTTGCATGCTGCCGACGAGTGGTTGCATGATACAGATGCCTGGTTGCATGCTGCGTACAGTAAAGACCGGTATATAAGAAGTTCGGCTATAAGAAGCCAGCCGCTGGTTTTTTGCCCAAAAATCAAGAAGCCGGCTAAGAAGCCAGCCGCTGGGGAAAAAACGGATGGTGATAAAGAAAATGCCATTTTAAGAAGCTGTACCGCTGGAATTCCGAGAAGAGACTACATTAAAATGATCGATTTAAGAAGCCGTATCATGAATGCCGATCCAATGAATTCGTTCTCAATTAATCGTGATGATGAAGTTCTCGACTTCGAAAGTAATCTCCGACTGCTGAGCATCGCTGCTGAGTGCTGGAATGTCCTGTGTCTTGGACACTGTTCCGTCCAAAACGTTGCGTTTCTGTGCCACATACTCAGAGGTGTCTAATATTTCAAGCGCTAAAAATTCTGCCAACTCTTTTAACTCGGATTGAATCGCATCTGTCAGGGCGTATACAAATCCGCCCGCGAGTGATGATAGCTTGATTTTCTCGGCTTTGAAATCGGAACTGCTTATTTCACCGCGGTCTAACAGCTGCTTCAATTGCTGCAAAGAAGACTTCACTGCCGGATCCATCCTACAAGAGCTCTGTGAGCTGCAAGAAATACACCTGAAATAAGAAGTCACCGATGGGTCTACAAGTCTGTGTGTCGGTTTCTAGGTTTTAAAAGCCGAAATTAAGAACTTCGACGCTGGTGGACAGTCAGAAGTCGGACCCCCAAGATTAGAAGCTGAGCGCTGGATCACGTTGGCGAATCTGGAATCAGAAAAAAATGCCGATTTAAGATGCGGCACACGCTGAATTTGGATTTCCGATGGTCAGGGTTTTGCCAAATTAAGAAACGTGCCCACGCTGGCAAAGGCAAATCCATGACCGTCGATTAAGAAACCAGCCGCTGGCAAAATTTCCCCGGCTTCTTATATACCGGTCTTTACTGTATGCCTGGTTGCATGCCACAGATGCCTGGTTGCATGCTACAGATGCCCGGTTGCATGCCACGGAGGCCAGGTTGCATGCTACAGATGTCAGGTTGCATGCTACAGAGGCCCGGTTGCATGTCACGGAGGCCAGGTTGCATGCTACAGATGTCAGGTTGCATGCTACAGAGGCCAGGTTGCATGCCACGGAGGCCAGGTTGCATGCTACAGATGTCGGGTTGCATGCTACAGAGGCCCGGTTGCATGTCACGGAGGCCAGGTTGCATGCTACAGATGTCAGGTTGCATGCTACAGAGGCCAGGTTGCATGCCACAGAGGCCAGGTTGCATGCGACAGATGTCGGGTTGCATGCCACAGAGGCCAGGTTGCATGCGACAGAGGCCAGGTTGCATGCTACCGATGTCGGGTTGCATGCTACAGAGGCCAGGTTGCATGCCACAGAGGCCAGGTTGCATGCGACAGATGTCGGGTTGCATGCCACAGAGGCCAGGTTGCATGCGACAGAGGCCAGGTTGCATGCGACAGATGTCGGGTTGCATGCCACAGGGGCCAGGTTGCATGTGACAGAGGCCAGGTTGCATGCTACAAAGGCCAAGTTGCATGCTACAGATGTCTGGTTGCATGCCACAGAGGCCAGGTTGCATGCAACATAGACCAGGTTGCATGCTACATATGCCAGGTTGCATGCTGGTGACGG
>LGRX02016469.1:0-20418 GCA_001247695.2 Cymbomonas tetramitiformis
TGTACGGTCAAAATTTGCAGGATTAGCTCTATGCTGTCAGTTGTAGTCCAATTAGATATGCATCCCACCAGGGCTTTGTGTACGGTCAAATTTGCAGCAGTGGCTTTGTGCTGTCAGTTGTAGTCCAGTTAGATATGCATCCTGCCAGGGCTTTGTGTACGGTCAAATTTGCAGGATTGGCTTTATGATGTCAGTTGTAGTCCAGTTAGATATGCATCCCGCCAGGGCTTTGTGTATGCGGTCAAATTTTTCAGGATTGGCTTTATGCTGTCAGTTGTAGTCCAGTTAGATATGCATCCCACCAGGGCTTTGTGTACGGTCAAATTTGCAGGATTGGCTTTATGCTGTCAGTCGTAGTCCAGTTAGATATGCATCCCACCAGGGCTTTGTGTACGGTTAAATTTGCAGGATTGACTTTATGCTGTCAGTTGTAGTCCAATTAGATATGCTTCCTGTCACGACATACCCCCGGTGCGTTAGGCCCCGCTGCAGAGTGAGTAGCTCTCTTCATTGTCTCAGGTAGCAGGGCGGCTCTCAGGAAGGATGTAAGTTACAGCTGTTTACAACACTCTAAAGCTGTCTGCAGGGCTTGCTTCCCCCCGACACTCGGTCCCTTTAGCACAGCTGCTCGGCTCAGCCTCTCTCGCCCGCATTGGCTGGCTTCTCCTGCGCGGCTCTCTGGCTACTGTGCACCTTATTTTTATACTTTTTAGAAGAGAAAACGCACATTTTGCGGGGATGTGCGCCTCTCTCAACTGCACAAGTCTCTGGTAAGTCAACAATTTCGAAGTGGGTTGGCATGCGTAGCTTTGTCTGCACGTGGAGCCCTTGCTTTCGTCACCCGAGCCTTCCAGCCAGTTGCACTGATTTCGAATTGGGCGAATGGGTGGGGTTGTCTGCTAGGCGAGCCTGGATTTGGGTATGCCCAGAGCCGCTTTCACCGCGTGATCAAGGAGTTCATGCTGCAGGGAGGCGACATCACCAAGGGCACTGGGACAGGCGGCAAGAGCATCTACGGGAGGCGGTTCCAAGATGAGAACTTCACTCTGAAGCACAAAGAGCCCTTCATGCTGAGCATGGCCAACGCAGGCCCGAATACCAACAATTCACAATTCTTCATCACCACCGTGCCCACCCCGTGGCTCAATGGCAAGCATGTCGTTTTTGGAAAGGTCCGCCACTGCACCACGAGCTAATTAAACGCTTGGCAGCTGTTTAGTCAGATCCTCGTCCATGCAGGTTGCTTTTGGTGGCTATCACTGATGCTTGGGTGCGAGTGCCGCCGATACTCACATATTGCTTGGGGCATGTATTGCCAATACTCACTTGTGTTTCGGGGTGAGAGTTGGCGATACCCGCATGTTGCTCAGAGTGAGTAGCATGGATGCTCACATGTTGCTCTTGGTGGGTATCGTTGATACGCATATGCCATCAATGAGTGAGGGCAATACTCACTTGATGCTTGATGTGAGTGTTGGAAAGTGCACAGTCTACGAGTACCAGCAGAAATTATAGGTGCTTTTATCGCCTCACGCTCAACGTCATGCACCAGCAGTAGCCGCACCCTGTATGGAATGATGGTGGACCAGTAACTGCTGTCGAATGCGCTTGTCGCAGGTTTTGGAAGGGCAAGATATAGTGAGCAAGATTGAAGCACTGCCAACGGGTGCAAAAGATGTTCCTCGAAAAAATGTTGTCATTGCTGGCTGTGGAGAGATTCAGGATGATTGAGTATGTGCCGTTGACCAATAGTTGTCCGAAAGTATAAATGATGCTAGAGAGACTTGAGTTGAGCATAGCATGTGCCAACATAATTATATTAACCCAAGTTGGTATTATTTGCTATACAATATTGAAATCGCCTCGGAGCGTCGACATTGTTCAAGACACAGTGGGTGTCGCATTGATGTGAAAATGCACTAATCGCTGTTGGTGACTCGTCATTCGTCATCCTGAATACCACATCGTTTACGTGCACGGGCATATATATGTATACCTCGTATACATATAAGGGATGAATAATGACTAAGAAAACCATAACTATTAGTTTTTCATGAGCAGCACACGGCTTTGCGGTGTATATCAGACGGAGCTTCCGAGGATTGATAGCGGGGGGCAGCAGAGGTTCTAGAAATACCCCCCCCCTAGAACTTGCATTTTGCCTTTGGGGGGTTAGCACCCCCCCCCTAGGAGTTGCTTTTTGCCGTTGGGGGGTCAGCACCCCCCCCCTAGAACTTGCACTCGCGCACACTGCGGGGCGGGCGGGAGTGCCCCACGGTACCACCATAACGCGCGCGGGGCGAGCGGGAGTGCCCCACGATACCACCATAACGCGCGCGGGTCGGGTGGGAGTGCCCCACGATACGTGCCCTGTGATACCACCATCACGCTCGCGGGGGACGGGAGTGCCCTACGATACTCCCATCACGTTCGCGGGGCGGGCAGGAGTGCCCCACGAGACCACCATCGCGCGCGTGGGGCGGGCGGGAGTGTCCCACGATACCACCATCGCGCGCGTGGGGCGGGCGGGATTGTCCCTCGATACCACCATCGCGCGCGTGGGGCGGGCGGGAGTGTCCCACGATACCACCATCACGGGCGCGGACTAGTCACGCAAGGATGGTGGTGGTGGGAGTGCCCCGCGCTATCGCCTCACATGTTATATTATTGTGCGCCGCAGGCGCGAATTTTTGAACATTCCCGACTTTTTCGTTGAACACTCGAGTTATTCTGAGGCAAGGGGCTGTGCTCAGACCCCCCCCTAGAACTTGCATTCTACCCTTGGGGTGAGCCCCCCTAGGACTTGGATTTTGGCTGGGGTCAGCACCCCTAGAGTCACCAGAACCTCTGCTGCCACCCCCCCCTGCTATCAATCCTCGGAAGCTCACGCTCTCTTGAGACAGGTCGATAGCGTATCTACTGCAGCACTATCCACTTTGAGAATCGCGAGAGCTCATGGAGATGCGCCAGCTGAGGAGGCGCCGATTACTGATCTCACAGCGGAAGCTTGCCCCAGCTTGTAGCTGGTAACTTACAACCTTGACGAGGCAGTGGAAGCAGTCGCGTCATGCGCTTCATTATGCAAAGCCACAGCGAATTAGAGAGCATGCGTAATGGACCCACGGCACAAGTTTAAGGCTGGTGAAAATCTTTCTTCAGCGGACACCACTGCACAGCTGGTACCCGGCATGAGGACAGCAAGCGGCGCAGAAGGCAGCGCACATCTCGCAAAGCGAAGCGGATGATGGCCGCAGTAGTCGACGCAGAGGTGAGTGAGAAGCAGCCGCCAGAGCCCATGTCACCCCGCCCTCCGTGATAAAAACAATCCGTTGCCATTGTGGTCGTGTTGAGCCTACAGACACTTGCTCTCACGTCAGAGCACAACCTGCGCTTTTATCATTCCGTGTACGGTACCCTGTGATATGCACCCCCGCTGGGCCGAATGCTCGGAGTGCCCTTTAGGAGCTCCATACTAGTAGGAAGGCCTCACTTTGCATCGGACATCCCCGCCTGGTGCTTAGTCACAGCGGCGGGGGAACATCTTTGATCGCTTGTCGACCTCGTGCCGTCTGATTTGCAGCCTCCCGCCGTTATGAGGCAGGTCTGCAGTGAGGGCTTTAGGTTTTGCAAGTCGCACTATCGATGATACGCATATCTTCTTATTCTAAATGCAGGTATAGCAGCTTCTGCTAATTCGATATATGGATTATACGCATTTTGTTGGAATATATGTATCTCATAATATCACTTATTGCTCATCCAGAACTTTAGGGACGGTTTGGTTCGAGTATCGAGAATATTAAGCAGGCTGCAGGAATATAAAATGACATTTGCAAGTTCGATAGCAGCCAGTAATACCTCTGATCTGTTTGTGCTCAATGTTTATTCCCACCGAAAGGCAATACTCACGCACGTGGCATAATGGTGAATAATATACACCTTCGCCTGGTCACTTAACAGGCGAGTCGGCTTCCATTGTGTATCATTCCGTGTGATGTTCAGTGCGGTTATGTTTTTGTAAGGGATGTGCATGTTAGTCTATAGTATTCACTCTGGCTTACCATCGCGCACTGTGCAATTTGTGCCAAGCATCAGAGGTATCCGATTGTTAAATCAGACCGCTTGCCGTAAAACATATCTACACCTCTATAGTCTACACCAAGAAAGAAATGACGACGTTGATGCCGACGTCGATGATGTGTGATGTACGTGTGTGTGGGTGCTTATCCTTATACCGATTTTTTTGGCACCTCATAGCCCCAGAAGACCGGCTGCACTATGTACCCACGCCGGGGATAAAAGGATTCAGCACACACTTTGGGACACTTATCCGGATTCTCCGGAGCCCACTAGTGAAGAATGGGACCCCCTGAGCCTCACTGAGCCACCCGACCCCCTCTGAATCCGCACCGCCGGCGCACTGCTGCCTTGTGCCTGAAGCCAGTTCATCCCTGCCCCCAGAGCTGCGCGAGTCATATCTCCACCACCAAGCCCACGCGCAGGACCACCCCTCTGCTCCCAGAGCCTTACTGGACTACCTGTGTCCGTGCACACAAGCGATTGATATTGGCCCCAATCTTGGGCCACTGCATATATATATATATATAATGCACCAGTTTCTTTAGTCGTGCAGCGTCATTGTATGTCACATCTTTCCAGGTGGGCAGCCCACACAAGCTGGATCTGGCTCAACACTAAACATCCAGCAGCAAAAACGTGTTACAACAACCAACATGGCTAGATAGAGAAAACTGGTGGTGGGTCGACTACTATCCACTGTAAATTTCCGATAAAGATATGTTGCGAAGAAGCTGAGAAAAAAGGGAAAAGTGAGAGGGAATGCGGCGAGCAACGAGATCTGGGGGTTCCTGTTAGTTGGCAGGAACATAACACTGCTTGAACGGTATGCACATAAACCTAGAGAAAAAGCCACCCGATTGGACCTTCATTTCCTCTGCGGATTCTCGCTGCTGCTGCTTCTGATCTGCCTTTTGGCGTGTGCTAGGTTCCTTACTCATACGCTGTGGCGCCATTTCCACAACGATGTTGCCCATGTCGTCGCAATCAGATTCGGTCGAACTAGCATTCTGGGCCCCACCACCGTTGGGTAATGGCGTCGCCGGTGCTGCACGGAGATCGGGTGGTGGGTATGCAACCGGGACTGACTTTGAGCGAGGCTTGGCGTTCCCCTCCACAGCCTCACTCGTGGATGCCCACCGGTGTCCTTCCCAGGCACTCCACCGGTGCCGCATCTGCGGGTGCAAGTTCGTCTCGGCATTCTCCCCGGGGTACCGCAGGTATCGGGTGCTTGGATCACAGCCTCTCTTCTTATCCTGAGCAAAAAAGAACATGCATTCACACACTCTTTACTCATCTATAACATATTGCAGCGCTGTCCAACATACATCGCAAAACGTTTAACGCGCCTTTCTCTGATGTGGATTACCCTTTGTCTGGTTTCAGACCAGTTACAAAAGGAAGACCAAACCCATTACCACACACTGAACGGCATGAGATCGGCCAACAAAAGCCAGCCCACCATCATCCCAGTGGATTTGAGAAGCAAATCAAGAGCAGGGCGGGGCCGTAACAAGATACCATAAACGCATACATATTCCCAACCCAAATGCAAAGCAGCATGGAAAGATGATACGATGTGACCGATCGTCGCCAAACAACTGTTGGTCTCTGGGTTACGGAGTAAGCGGACCCTGCTGCCATGCCCCCCAGTGGCTCCCGGTCGATGGATGGGACCTGTTGGTCCATGGTTATGTCATGAATGCAGTCACACCACACAGCATGGACACCCCATGTCAAAAAAAGGAAAACATGCGGGCACCTAAGTGCTCCCCACAAAATTCAAGGGAAAACACAGAAGGTGTACTTCACCACCTTCTGCCTCTCCTCGCAGCACGACAGACGAATCTACCGAGCTCTCCAAGAGGCAGTGCCCGCCAGAATGGCACCACAGGGATAACTGCCTCCCAAAACCCACTTCCACCCGGCGGCCGTCCCCGTTCACAGCGATCCGCCAGTACTCATATCAAGGTCAAAGAACACAAGCCCATTACCACACACTGAACGGCATGCGATCGGCCAACAAAAGCCGGCCCACCATCATCCCAGTGGATGTGAGAAGCAAATCAGGAGCAGGGCGGGGCCGTGACAAGATACCACAAACGCATACATATTCCCAACCCAAATGCAAAGCAGCATGGAAAGATGATACGATGTGACCGATCGTCGCCAAACAACTGTTGGTCTCTGGGTTACGGAGTAAGCGGACCCTTGCACACACACTGAACGGCATGAGATCGGCCAACAAAAGCCAGCCCATCATCATCCCAGTGGATGTGAAAAGCAAATCAAGAGCAGGGCGGGGCCGTGACAAGATACCACAAACTCATACATATTCCCAACCCAGATGCAAGGCAGCATGGAAGGATGATACGATGTGACCGATCATCGCCCAACAATTGTTGGTCTCTGGGTAACGGAGTAAGCGGACCCTGCTGGCATGCCCCCCAGTGGCTCCCGGTCGATGGATGGGACCTGTTGGTCCATGGTTATGTCATGAATGCAGTCACACCACACAGCATGGACACCCCATGTCAAAAAAAGGAAACATGCGGGCACCTAAGTGCTCCCCACAAAATTCAAGGGAGAACACAGAAGTTGTACATCACCACCTTCTGCCTCTCCTCGCAGCACGACAGACGAATCTACCGAGCTCTCCAAGAGGCAGTGCCCGCCAGAATGGCACCACAGGGATAACCGCCTCCCAAAACCCACTTCCACCCGGCGGCCGTCCCCGTTCACAGCGATCCGCCAGTACTTCATATCAAGGTCAAAGAACGCAAGTCCCCCGGCATGTGTAATAACCATGAGCACTGTACACGGAGAGGGAGCTAGCGTCAGACGAATCCAAGACGCTCCCAAAAAGCGAGCCGTAGACGAATCCCCGACGCACTCAAAGAGGCAGTACCCATCAGAAGGGTACCACAGGGACAGCCACATCCCATCATCCAAATCATTCCAGTGGCCGTCCCCGTTCACAACGAGATGCCAGTACCCCATAAAGTGGGTATCGATCACCAGTCCCCCGGCAGGTGAAAAAGCCCCAAGGCACTGGACATAAATAGAGCCAGCCGCAGACGAATCCCCGACGCCCTCAAAGAGGCAGTACCCGTCAGAAGGGTACCACAGGGACAGCCACAATCCCATCATCCAAATCATTCCAGTGGCCGTCCCCGTTAACAACGAGATGCCAGTACCCCATAAAGTGGCTGTCAACCACCAGTCCCCCGGCAGGTGAAAAAGCCCCAAGGCACTGGACATAAATAGAGCCAGCCGCAGACGAATCCCCGACGCCCTCAAAGAGGCAGTACCCGTCAGAAGGGTACCACAGGGACAGCCACATCCCATCATCCAAATCATTCCAGTGGCCGTCCCCGTTCACAACGAGATGCCAGTACCCCATAAAGTGGCTGTCAACCACCAGTCCCCCGGCAGGTGAAAAAGCCCCAAGGCACTGGACATAAATAGAGCCAGCCGCAGACGAATCCCCGACGCCCTCAAAGAGGCAGTACCCGTCAGAAGGGTACCACAGGGACAGCCACAATCCCATCATCCAAATCATTCCAGTGGCCGTCCCCGTTCACAACGAGATGTCAGCACCCCATAAAGTGGCTGTCAACCACCAGTCCCCCGGCAGGTGAAAAAGCCCCAAGGCACTGGACATAAATAGAGCCAGCCGCAGACGAATCCCCGACGCCCTCAAAGAGGCAGTACCCGCCAGAAGGGTACCACAGGGACAGCCACATCCCATCATCCAAATCATTCCAGTGGCCGTCCCCGTTCACAACGAGATGTCAGCACCCCATAACGTGGCTGTCAACCACCAGTCCCCCGGCAGGTGAAAAAGCCTCAAGGCACTGGACATAAATAGAGCCAGCCGCAGACGAATCCCCGACGCCCTCAAAGAGGCAGTACCCGTCAGAAGGGTACCACAGGGACAGCCACAATCCCATCATCCAAATCATTCCAGTGGCCGTCCCCGTTCACAGCGAGATGTCAGCACCCCATAACGTGGCTGTCAACCACCAGTCCCCCGGCAGGTGAAAAAGCCCCAAGGCACTGGACATAAATAGAGCCAGCCGCAGACGAATCCCCGACGCCCTCAAAGAGGCAGTACCCGTCAGAAGGGTACCACAGGGACAGCCACATCCCATCATCCAAAGCACCCAAGTGGCCGTCCCCGTTAACAGCGAGATGCCACAACCCTATGGCGAGACGTATTCCCGGTCAGCTATGATGCTCCATTACCACACACACACACTGAACGGCATGAAATCGGCCAACAAAAGCCAGCCCACCATCATCCCAGTGGATGTGAGAAGCACATCAAGAGCAGGGCGGGGCCGTGACAAGATACCACCAACTCATACATATTCCCAACCCAGATGCAAGGCAGCATGGAACGATGATATAATGTGACCGGTCATCGCCCAACAATTGTTGGTCTCTGGGTAATGGAGTAAGCGGACCCTGCTGCCATGCCCCCCAGTGGCTCACGGTCGATGGATGGGACCCGTTGGTCCATGGTTATGCCATGAATGCAGTCACACCACACAGCATGGACACCCCTTGTCAAAAAAAGGAAAACATGCGGGCACCTAAGTGCTCCCCACAAAAATTAAGGGAAAACAAAGAACGTGGTCTGCACCACCTTCTGCCTCTCCTTGCAGCAAAGGCAGACAAATCCCTCTTACCACACCCACTTAGGGGGTCCCATTCTTCACGAGTGAGCTCCGGAGATTCCGGATAAGTGTCCCGAAGTGTGTGCTGAATCCTTTGATCCCCGGCGTGGGTACATAGTGCAGCCGGTCTTTTGCGGCTACGGGTGCAAAAGAAGTCGGTACAAGGATAAGCATACAAACACACATTGATGAGTTTTCAGTTTTTCTAAAAGGATGTTTTAACCTTAAAATCCTAACTCCAAAAAATCTGGATAAGTGTCCCGAAGAGTGTGCCGAATAGGAGAATACAGACTTCTAGATTCTAGAGAAATCTGAGAGAAAATATATTCTGTTATCTACGTTGGTAGGAAAATATGTCATCAGTATTTGATCGAGAATCGGGATCAGTGACGGGATCAGAAGTGTGATGGTGACTTTGTGACTCTTCCTAGATTTCTCATCTGTTGCGCGATAAAGAGGCCAAGTGCCTCGGTGAACTTGTCTTTTAACATCTTTCGTATCATTTCGGCACGCTGGTGCCTGATCTGTAAAAATGTAGAACTTAATGAATCTTTTATATTCTTTGAGGATATCTGAAAGTGTAAACATGATATCCCTTTCTTCCTACCGAATCCTTCGATCCCAGCATGGGTACACAGTGCAGCCGAATAGTGCCAAAGGAATCGTCTTCTGTGGCCACATAGTGCCAAAGGAATCGGTCCAAGGATAAGCCACACACCCACACTGAGCTGGACATGTGGGGACATCTCGTCTTCTTTGGCTGTTCTCAGCGACTGACAGCAGCATTGGACCAGCCTCCTTAAGGGGTATTCGGTGCTGCCTCGGAGGTCAGCTTGGCTGAGTGCCGGGTCGCGCTGCAGCACCTCCTTCATGCCGAGCAGCCCTTTCTTGGCCAAGCGGGGGAGTTAACGCTCTGCCCGACATGCTCAGCGAGTAAGCGTGAATGTGGGTGCCTCCTGTCGCCGGGCCCAGAGCACGGGGTCTGGACGTAGGAGATGAGCGGAACCCAAAGCGGGCGAGACTCCGAGTTTTGGCTGTTGGCGCGAAGGAAACTGGTGAGGAGGGATTGCGGGTGGAGGTGACACATGCCGGGACCCTCAAAGCTCAGGGACTCATCCTGGCAGCGATCACTGCGTACGACCAGTTGTTCTCATCAGCTTCCCTGCCCACATGGCGAGGTTGGTGCTGGAACTAGCAGTGATGAGCAGTTGTCGGAATGCGGCGACTTGTTGGTGATCTACCGGCCGCCGCAAGGGCTTGAGACACACAGGCGTTTGTGGGGATGGGACCCCGAGCAGGAACAATGCGGAGCAACAGGTGCAGTGCAAGTGTGACGCGCACCACTCAGGCCTGCACGTTGCTCGCGGGATGCCCAGCGCAAGGGCTTCAGTCCCATGGAGTTGGTGTTGGGGGTAGAGGGTTGCAAGCTGAGATCAGTGAGAAGGAAGCGATGCGGTCTATCGTTCTCAGCCCCTTGGGGCAAGCCCTTTTGAGCACGGGGCACATGCTGGGCGGAAAAGCTCTCTTGAGAGACCCTGGCTTTGAGGCAGCCGGGGAGCAGGATGGTGGTTCTGGACTTGGTGGTGGGGAGATGGCTCTGGCAGCTCAGGTTTTGGAGGTGGACCGGGTTCAGAGGCACGGCTTCAGTGCGCCGGCAGTGCCGTTGCAGAGGCACTCCGGTGGCCCAGTGAGGCTTAGGGGGTCCCATTCTCCTTTAGTGAGCTCCGGAAAATCCGGACGAGTGCCCTGAAGGGTGGGCTGAATCATTTGATCCTTGGTGTGGGTACATCGTGCGGCTGACCTTCTGCGGCTGTTTGGTGCCAAAGGAAGAGGCTCACGGATACCCCACACGCTAAATGGCGCGAGGAGTGGCCTAAAGAAGCCGCTGCGGGACTGCGAGCCACGCTGTGGAATCTGGGGACAGTGAGATGAGGCTGCAGAGAGCCATCGCTTACAAGGAAAAGAAGCTGAGAGTACTAAAGCTTATATTCAAGGGGGGGAATGAAGACCTGAGAAGAGAAGGAACTTTACAAATCGACAACATTTTAGGGTCTATCATTATCATTTTCCTGATGGTGAACACACACAAACATAAACCAGATGTGCGAACTGTCATCGCACTATCGATATCATAGCGTGCCCAATGGAACGGCCGCGCCAGCTTCGCGCTACAGAGGGAGCTGCTGGGGGCTGCGGGATGGCGCGCGGGTCACTGTGGGATCACCTTTGGAAGCTTGGACAGCTGCAGATCATTCATCAGAGAATCCGGGCTCTCCTGCAGCAGCCTGCAGCACCGCCCTCGTTCCCCTCAACACGGTAAGCCCCCAGCAAGCAACCTGCATCACTCCGAAACGTGACTCAATGCCAAGTACGGATCAGAGCCTCAAGTGCAGGGAATATTCGATTCCACATCAGGAAGTATTCGAGGGCGCCACGCTGTGCAGCTTGCCTCCCCGTGTACACACATGCTCCACTGGGCCACGATCCCTGGCGGTTAACCAAAGGGCCTGCCCGCCAGGCTTCACGGTGAAGTGCGCTCGACATGGGTACAGCGGATCACCATGTCGCTTGCTGCGTGCAAATGGGGGCTAGTGGCACGTCAGCGTGTGGTCCTGCATGCTTTAGTCAATGAATTAATTACAAGATTCAATCAATGAACTAATCCATTACAGGATTTGATAGTGATGCATTAATCAATTACACGATTTAATCAATTGCGTGAATTAGTCAATGATAAGATTTGATTGGGTGCTGCTGGCCACCTGAATGTCAGCTCGTGGTCCTGCATGATTTTGAGGATCGAGTCCATGGGGGCCGTGGCCGGTCCGGCCAGATTGTACTGCGCCAGCATCCACGCCAGATCCCGCGCTCCCAAGAAACACCTATTGCCTCCCGTTCCTGCGTCCCCATCCTTACATATTCCATCAGCAGTTATTCCGCCCCTGTGCTCTGCTGCTCTCACCTCCACACTCCCCCGCGCCCCACCCCGTACTCACATCTTGAAGTTACGCTCCGAGCACCATGTGGCCGTCCCATCTCCTCCTGCGGGTTATGAACACAACTGTGGGGTGATGAACACAAATATGGGTCTTAATTTTTTTTTTTGTACTCATCACGAAATAGTAAGGCGTTGGGCCCCGGAGTGGCAGCAAGCGTCAAAGGTACAGGAAAATGCGTGGTTATGGACTGTGTGTGCATACCGTATGGACATGTGTGCATGTATACCGTAGATAACACAAAGATAAGTAGGCCTCCATACATCGACGGTGATGACAGGAAACAGCCACAGCACTTCTATCGTTGCGAGGTTCCACTTAACTCTGCACTGCGCTCGGCGCGCAACTGGGCAAAGAATCAACCCTCTACAATTTGCCAAAAGCGAATTGCCGTAACTGTTTTTTCTCATGTGACTCACAGGTGATTTACACATGTTCGCAGTACACTCTGGCTCGCATGCATGACTTCTCCGTGGCAGGAGGGGTGATTGCCCCGAGTCCAAGTCGCTGCTTCAAAGTCCAGAATATCATCAGAAATCAGCGCGCGCCAGACACGATACCAGGGCCCCCCTCCGAATGAGCCCCAGGGAGCGCCCGAGTGTGCACATCTCGACAGCGCCATCACATGCTTGCCTACTCCAACACATTAGAGCGCACTCCCCGTAAACCCCATCACTGCCCACTGACCACTGCGGTGCACAAGGGAGCAGAAGGGGTCACCTTGAGGCCAGAAGGGTGCTATCAGGGCGTCACCAACCATCGCAACCATCAGACGCTGCCCCTCGTGCTCCAAGATCTGACCCCATGTCCCGCAATATCGTGAGCGGCTTACACCCACAGGATCAGAAGGAAGCGTGCTCATCCGCACACTGCTGCCAGGCTCGAGCCGCTACTGCCATCTTCGAGCGTCCCGGGGCCCATCGTCAGCTCCACAGGGAGGCTCCACGTCGCCGGCTTGGCATTGGTGGGATGCGGGAGGGTGACGTTTGGCATCATGTGAGGGTGACGTTTGGCATCATCGTAAGCGGGGCATGGGCAATATGCGGCAATCCAAAAGTGGCACTAAAAATAGAGCAGCGCTTCACTTAAGAAAGGCAAGAACAGGCCGTGCCATCGCGGAGGAACTACTTGGAGGGCAACGACGGCGTTGGTATTGGAATCTGCAAGTGACTGCTGATCAGTTTGGTGTAAAGCATGACTGTCTAGACATTGTGTGGCAGTCAGGGTGCTCAAACTAAAGAAACCCTGTGAAACCCTTAGATCTAGATCTGTAGATCTGCTGAACTAATCGTGACCGTTGGATCATATGATGACCTTCGATAACACTCAGTGATAGATCGCGGCCCAGTTTATGACACTGGGTCGGAGAGTTCATCGGACCATCGCAGGCGTGTCACTGCAGTCGTTATGAACTCGACAGTGACACGTCAGCTCTAATTAGTGAACGTTCACATAGACCGCCCAATCAGTAATGATGGCGCGCTAATGTTCGTGGCGTTTCGTGCTGCGAACTGGTAATGTTCGTGGCATTTTGTGCTGCGAACTGGTATATCTTTTGAGAATGAAAGTTTACGCTCGCTTTTGTGAAAACGAAACTCTCGAATTCCAACAGGTTATGGGCCCACTTACATTGTAAGTGTTAACCAACGTTTGTATCACGCAAAATTTCACTGCGCGTAATATTCGAAAATGAGTAGGAGACAAGACAAGGCCAAAGCTGTAGAGAGGCCCCCAGGTCTGGGTGAGGAATTGACTTTAGGCGAACTTTCGGAGGAAAGGAAGCCGGATGGAATCTCAGTAGGGGAGGACTCTGCAGCGCTGACTACTCTTATTGATGAGAGGCAGCAACAGCTATTTGCGCAGCAAGACGCGCGTTTGAATAAGCTTATTAAAATGGTTCAAGCCCTGGCACAAGCAGTGCCGCCGTTGGCTGTTGCGAATCAGAATGCGGGGACAGGAAATGCTATTGCGTGTCCTGAGGCCGCGGAATCCAGTATGTCTGGTTCCAGTGTTAAATCTCGAGTTGCGAGTGGTACTGTGGACGTACCTTTACCTTTTCTGACGGATATGTTGAAGGGGTTCCCGACTGACCAGCTCTATTCTGGTCAGGAGGCCGAAAATGACAGCAAGTGGCTGGAACCGTCCGGGGTAAAATTGTACCGTCTCTGCGTCACCCGGCGTTGTCGCTGTTCTTGTCGGACACGCGCAAGTTGGAGGGCATCAAGAAGGACGAGAAGTTCTCGGTGGCAGCGAATCAGTTGTTTCATGACTTTCTATCGCGCGTTACTACCAGGACGGCAAACGCAGTTGTTCGGTCATACAGTACTGAAGCGGACGGTGTCTCAGCCTGGCGACAGCTAATTAAAATGCGTCGGAGCACGGGCTCTGCGTACCTTGTGCGGCAGGTCAAGGCTCTGCTTGATGACACGAAGAGGTTTACGACGCTCGCGCCCCCGCTACAAGGCTTTCTAAATGCGAGGGAGGTTCTTGACAGAGTGGAGGAGTATGCGTGCACGAGCAAATTCCTGCCGGGTGGTGAAATGTTTCATGTCGCCAGCCTGGAGGCAGTGTTTGTGGCTATGGTACTGAACTCCTTGAACCCGGCGTATGTTCATATTCGCACTATGTTCTCTGGGAACGAGCTGCCGTCGTTCCAGAAGCTGAACGACGCGGTATGTGACCACTACGACAACGTCATCGCGACTTCTGCAGCAGCAATGGAGACGGGTGCTGGAATCGTGGAGGACCGTCGTGAGCAGCACCCTGGTGTGGATGATACTGGCGAGGCTCTATTTGCAATTTGTGAGCTGGTAGAGGACAGTGTGGTTGCCAGCTTCTCTGACGACCTACCACACTTTATTTCTGGCCTGGAGGACACCGTGACTCCGGTGCATCTGGTCTTTGGGGGTAACTCTGTAAAATCTGACTTGGTGGACCCTCCATCCTCTGGACTCACCCTCTCCAACGACTATTCAGTGCTGGACAGAGTGTTGGCGGTGCCTACTGATGCTACTGCTCGCTGTGCTAAGGTGGCCGGAGGGGTGGTGGATCCTGACCTGCGGGTTGCGCTCCGCTCCACTATAGACAAGAGCGCTGTTCTGGATTGTGGCGCCACCAAGCACATCTTCGACTCTATGAAGGTGTTCACCGAGGATGATGATGGTAACCACTTTGGTGACAACTTTGATGACAACTTTGATGACTCCATCCCCGATCTGGACTCGGGCTCCGACTCGCATAAGGATGATGATCCCGAGGCTTGTCATCTTGGACTATCTAGACATCCTGAGCTTTATCCTGGACTACGAGTGGATATCTTGACAACCTATCCCGTGATGATCAAATGAAGATTGAAGGGGCACCATCCCCATAAACTGGAGCTGGATGGGCACCATCCCCATAAACTGGAGCTGGAGGGGCACCATCCCAAGAACTGGGTATTGCTGACTGAAGGGGCACCATTCCCGAGAACTGGCAGTAGGATAGCTAGACAGTCAACCTTTAGAAGGGGTATTGGAATCTGCAAGTGACTGCTGATCAGTTTGGTGTAAAGCATGACTGTCTAGACATTGTGTGGCAGTCAGGGTGCTCAAACCCTGAAGGAACCCTAAAGAAACCCTGTGAAACCCTTAGATCTAGATCTGTAGATCTGCTGAACTAATCGTGACCGTTGGATCATATGATGACCATCGATAACACTCAGTATGTGATAGATCGCGGCCCAGTTTATGACACTGGGCCGGAGAATTCATCGGACCATCGCAGGCGTGTCACTGCAGTCGTTATGAACTCGACAGTGACACGTCAGCTCTAATTAGTGAACGTTCACATAGACCGCCCAATCAGTAATGATGGCGCGCTAATGTTCGTGGCGTTTCGTGCTGCGAACTGGTAATGTTCGTGGCATTTCGTGCTGCGAACTGGTATATCTTTTGAGAATGAAAGTTTACGCTCGCTTTTGTGAAAACGAAACTCTCGAATTCCAACAGTTGGGCCGGGAGAATGAGGGGAGGGAGGTCGAACTGACTATTGGAATCTGCAGTGTCTGCTGATCAGTTTGATGTAAAGCACAGTAGTCAGGATGCTCAAACCCTGAAGGAACCCTGAAGAAACCCTATGAAACCCTTAGATCTAGATCTAGATCTGCTGAACTAATCGTGGCCGTTGGATCATATGATGACCATCGGAAAGACACAGTGTGTAATAGTTCACCGGCCCATCGCAGACGTGTCACTGCAGTCGTTATGAACTCGACAGTGGCACGTCATACTCTAATTAGTGAACTTTCGCTTAGACTGCCCAATCAGTAATGATTGGGCGCTAACGTTCGTGGCGTTTCAAGCTGCGAACTGCTATATCTTTTGAAAATGAAAGTTTACGCTCGCTTTTTGCAAATAACCCTGTATAGAATTCCAAAAGGTTATGGGCCCACTTACATTGTAAGTGAGGATCCATTTTTTGTTTATCACGCAAACTTTCCACTGCGCGTGAGAGAATTCACTATGGTCAAAGGGAGTAAGAGCTATAGCCAAGCGACGACACCGTCACCTCCTGGTGACGCGCCAGCTTATGAGGAGAAGCCTGGCGAGTCGTCTTTGCGAGATATTGCGCTGAGTAGTCAGCAGGAGCAAATCTCGGCGCTTACGGAAATGATGAAAGGTTTGAGTGCTCAGCTCTACGATATGCGCAGCCTTAATCACTCAGCTTCCCGCGCCACTGTCCCTGTGGACCAACATCTCAATTCGTCGCCCGCTGGTGGGCGACGTCCTTTACCAAGTCTTTCTGATATGACTAAGGGGCTTTCCGCGGACTCGTACTTTTCTGGCAAGGAAACTGACCAGGAAGGAATTTGGGACGAGTGGCTTGCGAAAGTTAAGCCCTCTTTGCGCCACCCTTCTCTTGCGCTACTGCTCTCGGAATCTACTCCGCTCCATATGGTGAGGGGGGATGACTCCTATCTTGAGGAAGCGAATCAGCTGTTTTATGACTTCCTCTGCCGTGTTACCACTGGCACTGCGAACGCTGTCGTTCGCAGCTACGAACAACATTCTGACGGTCATGGAGCCTGGCTTGAGCTATCCAAATTGCGACGCAACACCAGCGTCGTCTACTTCATCACCCAAGTGGATAAACTGCTGTCGCTACCGAATCAACTCTCGAGACTTGCCCCTCCTCTTCCAACGTTTCTGGAGTCGAAGGAGACTCTTCGGCGTGTACGCGAGTACTCCGTGAACGCGCGCGTTACTCCTTCTGGCAAGCCTCTGTGTATGGAGACGGTTGAGACCATATTTTCTGCCATGGCTGTTGTGCGGCTGCACCCCGACTATATGCTCCTCAAGGCCAAATTCATGTCTGAGACCCTGCCTACTGCGAGTGTGCTGTCGGACCAAGTCACATCTCACTACGACACCATACTCGCCCCGCGTGCTGCTGTGACGCGCACTTCCCTCGCAGTGAACCACACCGGCGACAATTCTGAATCTGAGGCTGCTGGCAAGGTCCCTTGCTCTATCTGTCACAGACGTGGCCACCCTTCTACAGACTGCTTCATCAAGAACGTCGAGAAGCGGGAGGCGTTCTTCAAGAAGGCTTCCCCGACTACCAAGGCGGCAATTCTCAAGAGGGTGGCGGACTATGAGAAGCATGGTAGCTTACCGAAGCCTGGTGAACATCTTGGTGCTGCAGCTGGGCAATCTGAACTTCAACCTGGACTGGAAGAGGCTGGTGAGGTCCTTTTCGCCATTCGGGAGGCTGGTCCATCTGACTTACACCCTGGTCTGAGCGGGACCGGTGAAGATATATATGCCAGTTATTTCGGCTCTGGGCTATTGGAATCTGGTAATTCTAGCATCTCTGGCTCGCTGACCCTTTGCCCGGCCTCGGGCCAACTATCGACGTATCAGGACTCCGAACTGGTGGAGTCATCATTACTGGACGGTGCACAATCTGCCCTGAGCTCAGGGTCAGCTGAGGCTGGTAATCTCAACATCTCTGGGTCGCTGCCTTCCAGTTCGACCCCGTGCGAGCCCTGGATATCTGGTCGGGGCTCTGTACCTGTGGAGTCCCAGTCCTCTGTGTTCCCGGTATTCAGTTACTACTCTGTCCTGACGGAGGTGGGCGAGCCTGAGGTTGTTATATCCCACACTGCTGGCGAGGAGGAGAAGCACTCTGATACTGGTGAGACTTTATTTGCTCTCCGTGAGAGTGGGCAATCTGACTTATACCCTGGCCTGGAGGACACCGGTAAGGCTTTATTTGCTCTCGGTGAGGGAGGGCGATCTGGAAAATCTGCCTTTGTGGACCCTCCATCCTCTGGACTCGCCCTCTCCAACGACTATTCAGTGCTGGACAGAGTGTTGGCGGTGCCTACTGATGCTGCTGCTCGCTGTGCTAAGGTGGCCGGGGGGGTGGTGGATCCTGACCTGCGAGTTGCGCCCCGCTCCACTATGGACAAGAGCGCTGTTCTGGATTGTGGCGCCACCAAGCACATCTTCGACTCTATGAAGGTGTTCACCGAGGATGATGATGGTGACCACTTTGGTGACAACTTTGATGACTCCATCCCCGATCTGGACTCGGGCTCCGACTCGCATGAGGATGATGATCCCGAGGCTTGTCAGGTTGGACTATCTGGACATCCTGAGCTTTATCCTGGACTACGAGTGGATATCTTGACAACCTACCCCGTGATGATCAAATGAAGATTGAAGGGGCACCATCCCCACAAACTGGAGCTGAAGGGGCACCATCCCCATATCACTGGAACTGAAGACTGAAGGGGGCACCATCCCCATAAACTGGAGCTGGAGGGGCGCCATCCCAAGAACTGGGCATTGCTGACTGAAGGGGCACCATTCCCAAGAACTGGCAGTAGGACAACTAGACAGTCACCCTTTAGAAGGGGTATTGGAATCTGCAGTGTCTGCTGATCAGTTTGATGTAAAGCATGACTGTCTAGGCCTTGCACAGTAGTCAGGATGCTCAAACCCTGAAGGAACCCTGAAGAAACCCTATGAAACCCTTAGATCTAGATCTAGATCTGCTGAACTAATCGTGGCCGTTGGATCATATGATGACCATCGGAAAGACACAGTGTGTAATAGTTCACCGGCCCATCGCAGACGTGTCACTGCAGTCGTTATGAACTCGACAGTGGCACGTCATACTCTAATTAGTGAAATTTCGCTTAGACTGCCCAATCAGTAATGATTGGGCGCTAACGTTCGTGGCGTTTCAAGCTGCGAACTGCTATATCTTTTGAGAATGAAATTTTACGCTCGCATTTTGCAAATAACCCTGTATAGAATTCCAAAACTGACGGCCGTGTCACATGCGCGAGACGCCCGAGGGCCGCACCTTGCATGGATGTGTCACGGCCTTCTTCTTCGTGAAGTCGAAGATGCCCATGTCCGGCTCCCCGTAGCGGTTCTGCGCAAAATCCAGCCCATCTGAGGGTGCCCCAGCCCACAAGATCAGCTCTCAGCCCGGAGCGATCACACCGTGCAGAGGGGGAAGAGGTGGGTTTGTTCGAATAAGCGGACGCCAATTCGCAACACATCGGCCACATGTGCAATCGATGGTTCCCTGATCCCTTAAATACCTTCCGGGCTGCGCCTTGCACCCCCATGTATAACATAGGGAGCGCCGCTGCCATCAAAGCTCTGGACGAGCCCAGTCTCCATGGCAGCTGCTAGGTCGCTCGCGCCAAGCGGATGGCACAGCGCACCGGCTACACTCGGCCCGCAGGGGTCGCTTACCAGGAAGTCCACACTCCTCAGCAATATATTGCGCCGCCTCCTCAAACTTAGCCTGCAGGCGCCCATCTCCCACCTCCGATGGTCCCTTAGCCTCACCAACATCTCCCCCTCCCCACGGCGCCCCATAGGCGCGGCCTCTTTCTCGTCACTGCAGTCGTACATGCCGCCGCAAAACACGAGGCGATCCCGGATGCGTATCCCCGTTGAAGCCTCCGGGCATCAGCAAACGGCCAGGTTCGCGCCCCGTGGAGCGATCAAAGGAGGGAGAACAGCGAGTACAACCCGATCCGACGGTCGAAGGAGGAAGCCTAGCTCAGCGCACCCTGTCAGATGACAGGGGCTGGTATGCCCACCAGCAGAGCGCCCACACGCAGTTCAGGATGTGGTGCGAGGAGCTCGTGCAGGAGTGCTGGGCCAACAAGCAGCCAGGCTGTCTGCATCAGCGCGTTAGCAGCACGGGGCAAGCAAGCACGGCGCACAGACCCCAAGCCCCGCAGCCCTAGGCAAGCCGTGGGCAGCTGTTCTCTTCCGACTCCTCAGCATCCTTCTGCACTCCGTTACCTGATCGATGTTTTCCTTTTGGAGCAGATCCGGAATTTCAGCCAAATTCTCCTGCTCACCCCCCACCCTCTCCCCTCGTATTTCAGACGTGAGGGGCCATCCAATCGCATCACTCAACAGTGACGAGCTTACCAACCGTAACGAGCTCAGCGTTATGGGACCGGCCGTGACCATGCATCAAAGGCGCAAAGCCACCGCTGTGGAGACCGGGCACACATCAGAGCCCATCACCTTCCAGAAGGTTCCGCATGTCAAACCAGGCGCAGGCAGCTTCCTGGCAGGCAAGCTGTGCTCTGCTTGCCCATTTAGGTGTGCCTGAAGGAAGCAGCCCCGGGCAAAGGGAGG
>LGRX02016469.1:22311-40240 GCA_001247695.2 Cymbomonas tetramitiformis
AGAAGGCACTGAACACCGCCATCAGAGGCCACGATGCTGGCAGGGACACTGCTGGGCGCAAGAGACGCTGGAGGTCCTGATGGGGGATACCTTGAACACGCCCTGCTTCACCATGCTGTCTTTGGTCGCTGCCATGACGTAGTAGTGGGTCTCATCCCGATAGTAGGTTAGCGTCTCTAGCTCAATCCCCGACTTATTAGCCACTGCCTCGAAAGTTTGCGGCTTGCAGTATCTGCGCTCATCCACCATCCACCATCCACCGGCCTTGTCAACCCCCGTGCTGCATCCACCATCCAATCGCCTTGTCAACTCCCCCGTGCTGCATCCACCATCCACCGCCGTGGTCAACCCCCCCGGCTGCATCCACCATCCAACGCCGCCAACTCCTCGCGCGCCGTATCCACCATCCACCGCCGCTGGCCAACCCCCGTGCTGCATCCACCATCCACCGCCGCTACACCCCGTGCTGCATCCACCATCCACCGGCCGTGTCAACTCCCATGCTTGATGCGGCCCGACCTGCTTTTTGTCAACACTCCTTGTTTCTCATAGCCCACCATCCGTGTGCTCCGTGTCAGCCCTGGGAGAGCCATCATCTCATCATGCCATAGGCATGCTGCAGGGCTTTCACATCGGAATGCTGCAGCTGTTTCACTTTCCTCTGACTTGCTCCACTGTATCCGTGTTAACCCGTCTCACCACTCGGGGTCACCCGGTACCACCCGGCCCGTCAAGCACCTAGGATTTGCCATTTGCAATGCAAACGTCGAACGGGTGAGCTGGAGCTGGAGCTGGAGCTGGAGCTGGAGCTGGAGCTGGAGCTGGAGCTGGAGGAGCTGTTCATGCTGCTGCGGTCCCATCCTGTTCGGTCCCACACTTTGGAAAGCGGGTAAGATACAGCCGAACACTGCCGCAGGCTTCAAGCAGGGGGGCCTGGGGCCACAGGCGCCGGTCCCACCGGATAATGCCAAACTCATCCAGCGTAAGCTCCTCCACAGTGTTCGCGTTCTTGAAATTGAAGGTGATGCCAAGAGCACGAGGCCCCTGTAAAGTCCCCCCACACCCTCCCACCGGCATCCCTCTGTATGAGCCCGCAGCCTCCCACCGGCATCCCCTCCCACCGGCATCCCTCTGTATGCCCGCACCCTCCCAAATCCTCTGTATGAGCCCCACCCCACCGGCATCCTCTGCATGAGCCCAACCTCCCACCGCATCCCTCTGTATGAGCCCACACCCTCCCACCGCACTCTCCATGAGCCCGCACCCGCCCCACCGGCATCCTCTGTGGCGAGCCTCCCAGCATCCCTCCGTATGAGCCCGCACCCTCCCACAGCATCCCTCTCTGTATAGAGCATTCAACCGCCCACCGGCATCCCTCTGACACCCGCACCCTCCCACCGGCACCGCATAGCCGCACCCCCCAGGCATCCATCTGAATGAGACCACACCTCCCACCGGCATCCTCTAATGAGCCCACACCCTCCTGGGCAACGCATCCCTGTATGAGCCGCACCTCCCACCGGCATCCTCTGTATGAGCCGCACCTCCCACCGGCAAGGCCCGCACCTCCGGCATCCTCTGTATGAGCCCACACCTCCCGGCATCCTCTGTATGAGCTCACCCTCCACCGGCATCCTGAGCCCGCACCCTCCCACCGGCATCCCTCTGCATGAGCCCACACCCTCCCACCGGCATCCCTCTGTATGAGACCACTTTGCTAGGAGCACCGCCTTCCCATCCCTTTAAGAAGAAGGTGAGCGGATAAGGCAGATGGGCGACGGGAATGGCAGCGAGACAGATTTCCCAGTGGTCCGCATTGTGTAGGCGCGATGGTATGACGGAAGGGGAAGCAGCGCCCTGGGTGCGAGGGGTGATGCACACTCTAGTGAGGGAGGGTGCACGTAAGCACCTGAAACGTTTTGTACTCGAAGTCAGCCACCTATGCCACCCTCCTCTCCCCCAATCCCAGCTGGTCACACTCAGGTCCAAGCCCGCCACTAAGCCCAACCGGCTCCCCTCTTCCAGCATTGTTATCATCGGGGATCGCTACTGCCTTGCCCGGATGGTGAGAGGAAACAGTAACCTGGCAACAGCTGTGGCATGGCCTATACCCGTCACACTTCCAAGCATTGCAATTGGTGCAACAGCCATGAGGACTGCGTCTGGTGCGAGGGCCCTAAGGGTTGCTGCATTCAGGTGAAGAAGCGCGAGGATGTTATGCCCGAAGCAAGGGCAGTCACTTAACACTGAGCCGGAAAATAAAAGAACTCCGTTGGGCATTGGGAGGCGAAGATGTACAGCTGAAGGCGGAGAAGCGCCCCATGGAGGCTGCGCCACAAGCCCGCCTTCTTCCTCCCTCATGGCGCCCTTCTTTCCGGCATCTGGGCTGCGACTTCCACGCTGATGGGGTCCCTCATACAGCGCCACTGTTGTATTTATCGCCCCCCTGAGGCCCCCATCGTCAACGGTAGAGGCGCCGACCGCTTCAAACACGGGCAGGGCCAGGCGGGTGCCGCACAGCCAGGCGGCGGCATCGGAGCACCTTGCCAACGTGGGTAGCCTCGCCATCAGCTCCTACCACGACATCGAATTTGAAGTCGTCGGGATCCAAATCGGGCACCGGGGCGCCTCTCAGCTCCTCCTGATCTCCGTCGTACGACATATCCACCGACCAGCCGACCCCGGGTCCGGTCGGCTTTATGAAGTCGTTGAACGTCACGCCAAGCTGCGCCCCACACCTCCAGCTGCCCCTGTCAGCGCCCATTCCGAGCATGCAGGCCGGCTCGTCTCGAAGACGCGATGGCGCCCTGGAAGCTCGCTCCGCTTCTGCTTCACGGCGAGAGGACGCGTCAGCAGCTGAGCAGAAGAAATATGGCTCCTCGGCGAGAACGCCTCTGCGTGTGCCCGAGTCTTGCCGGCGCCGTTGTGCGGTCCGTTTACACCCTGACTGACGTGAGACATGCCGACGGAAGGCCAGCCCGTCGTCCCCATCAACGAGGAAGTGAATTTGGGACTGGAGAGGAGCGACGTGATAGCCCGCGTGGACTTCGAGCGCAGCTCCAGCGCCCGCAGCACTGCGTCGTCCACACGCCACCTCACCTATGATTGCCTTCAGCTGACGCCGGGGCGCTGCGCGCACCTGCAGTTGGCCCCCCAAAATGAGGAACACCTTGGTGAGGTTGATCTGCACGCGGCGGATGGAGATGTGGTCCATGCCTCCAGCACAGAACTTTTTGTAGAAGAATTTCATCCCAAGCTCGATTCCCTGCCAGCAGCGCAACCATGCAGGATTTTAGCGCAGAGAGGGGGAAGTGAGGAAGTTCATTTTGAGCTGGCGCGCATGCCACTCAACTGTGACTCACCGGAGCGGTCGAAGGAAGGCAACTGATGAGGGAATAGCGCAAGCGGCAGCAGGCCCTCAAGCACCGGGGTTCGTCTGGTCGCCAGGACAAGATATAATATGAAGACGCGTTCTCTGTATTAGAATGTGATGAAGCTTGAACAAGCTTGAACAAACCACTCTCACACCGCATATCACACGAAACATTCTGCGAAATATGATACGAGGACCTCGCCGGAACTGGGCCTCGCACGCCCTGCTGATCTCCCAGTACACATCATAGACTATTCACCGTGGCGAGCTGTAGCCTGCTGAGCGCACGTGTCTTTTAGGGGCAGGTTCTGCGCCATGTGACGTTTCCCACGTTTTACACGATGTGCACCTGACGACTCGCTGCAGGACAGCAAAACACCGAGGTCATTTAGGGCATGCCGCACAAGGATCGTGCTATTTACCTCTTGAACAGTTGACTTCCAGAGGTGAAGTACGTTGTTGCGAGTCAGATAAGGGCGCTTTTCCACGACGAGCACCTCGGCTCCCTGCATGATCAGGTCGATGGCGGTGCGCAAGCCGGCGGGCCCGGCGCCCACGACGAGCACCTTCAAGCCCTTACAGTCCTGGCAGGGCCGGGCGGCGCGAGGCTCAAGAAGTGGACAAGGAGACACTGCGCTGAGATGCATGTTGAAGATCGTAATTTCCCGCATCATGCAGCAAGGGGTGTTTTACCACATTCCGAACTCGCCCATGCGCTCGCCCATCATTCACTTGGTGCTGGAAAAAACAATCGCCCCGCCTGACAAGCACGACCTACGGCGTGTGTGCTTACGTGGGAGACGAGGATGTTTAATAGGACGAGAGATCTTACACGGGGCCACTCAACAGGGGTTTGCTAGGGTCTCTGAACACGCCATCAGCAACCAGATGGGTCTGAATGGCAGTGAACACGGATAGACGCCGGCTCAAACCTGCTTCTCATACGTGGTGCAAGACGCCTGTTTCTTGTCCAGAAGATCCCACAGCTGCTTGCACTGGAAAAAACCGGACGTTTGTGCCTTGATCTCCTCGTAAGCTGCGAGACCGTGCTCGGCGGTCCCACATACTTCTCGAATGTCGCGCATTGTGTTCACCACGTCGATGAAGGTCTCCGCGCGGAAGAAGTTCTGCACTGCTTTCACAGGGTCCGCCATTGTAGCACCTGCTTCGCGCGCCGAGACCCCCTATTCAACCCCTGGAGGCCTCGAACTGTGCGGCTCACAGGTGAACAGCGAAAAACTAAGAATATCGTGCGGATAAAATCCCAAGATCCCAGTGGAGATCCAGACGCGATACTCGAACGTCGTAGAAGCGCTGCAGTATAATCAGCAGTCCGTCCGTATGGCATGAGGCTAAATACGGGGATCGATGGATATTACTTAGACAACAGAAGTTGAAGAGCGAAGCTGCAGCGAGAAGTAGTTGAAGAAAGCCGTTGTTTGCATGTTAAGAAGAAACAGACGCGCGTAGATTTGTCAGGTGAGCCGCACGTTAAAGCTTTGTTTAGCTTGGCAGCACTGTGAGGTCTGGGAAGTCGGAGCAGGCAGGAGGGTTCGCGGATAGTGATCAACAGATAATCTACACCAATTTTATAGACGTGGCAAATCCGTGTGCATAACAACGGATCCGTAGGTCAGTCAACTCCGTGTACATAACAAGACACGGACGCACACGAGCCATGCCCCTCGCGTGCAGAGGTTGCGTAGATGTCGGCAGGCAGACCCAGGGTAAAAGGTATGAAGATAACTTAAAGAGAACCAGGTGATTTCAGGGAGGAATGATACCAAAGCAAGAGTAGGTCAACAGTACAAGTGTCGGTCAAGATGTGCCAACGTGCTCTGGTGTACTTTTGCGGTTTCCTGCGTTTTGACACTCGTCTTCGTTGGGCGTTGTGGCCTTGCGTTACACGTTGGTACGTCAATTAATGATACACTCTACTTTTTCTGACACATATGAAATCTCAGCTGTTGACTATGGCAGGAGACGATCTATTATATAGTAATACAGAGCTGCAATCTTTCAATTCTTGGGTTAACAGACTTTTAACCGTGCGAATGTTCAGAAGTACACTCACTCCACTCGACTGTAGACTCAAGACTGTTCCGTCTTGACCGAACTTATCGAAGTCTCGTAGAATGTCACACGTTGACACGTTAGCGTTACCGGTTACGTTTAGCTTTACGTGACACGACAGCTGAACAGCTGAACGAGTGGCTCCCGAGTCCCGACTGCGACTCCCGACGCGAGTCCCGACTCCCGAGCTCCCGACCAGCCGAGCAGTTCAACAGTTTCGACAGTGGAGAGCAGTCATGTTACACTCAAGTCAACACTCGGACTGTTGAATTTTCATCATGATCTGCTAACAATATATGAATATGAATATTTCATATTCATATGAAATATAATAATAATAATAATAAAATAAAAATAATAATGAATAAAACAAATCGTATAACGTAGGAGGAACGTATATATTCCAGGGCCCTTCACAGGTAGTACCTTGTACCTCCAGGTACTTTTAGGTTGGGCCCATGGGTCGCAGGTACCAGGTACAGGTACTTCTCGATTTTGAAATCGACGCAGGTACCAGGTACAGGTACTTTCATGCAGGTACAGGTACAGGTACCAGGTAGTACGCGGGTACCACAGGTACTTTTCAGGTACTTTTCACGTTTCGTATTCTAGGCCTACCAAACCGCTATTAGCACCTCAAATCGGGCGATAACGCAATATACCGTGTCGAATCTTTTGATTTATCGCACCTATGATAACAAACGATATATCAAAATGTTCGTCTACGAAAGATATATTCATATACCAAGTTTCAGCCTAAAAGGTTAAGTGTCTCAAAAGTTAGCGAAATCATTTTGTCTGTAAAACCGATGCCGGCTTACAAAAAATGTCGAAACTTTTGATGTATCGTACCTATGATAGCAAACGACATACCAAAATGCTCGTCTAAACAAGATATATTCACACACCAAGTTTTATCTCGTAAGGTCAAGTATGTAAAAAGTTGGGAAAACTGCCGTGTATCTGTCAAATCGATGCCAGATTACAAAAAATGAATTCATTTACGGGATGTTGCGCCTATGCTTACAACCGATATATCAACATATGTGTCTATACAGGATCTATTTGTGTTATGTTTTACGGCCAAAATGGCCAAGTATATCAAAAGTTATGCCCATTTTGGTATTTTCGGTTATTTTGATACGCATAAGAAAATGAATTCAGTTTTGATGGTATATTGCTTCAAACCATACGCGCAATATACCCAACTATTCATCTGTTCATATAGGATTGGTACACCAATTTTCATACATACATATCAAGTATTTGGATAGTTACATGCAAATAAAGCAATATATTATAGGGTTCCTTCAATTAAGATAAGTTTCTCTCATTTTGGGGTGTGCGTATGACACTATTCATGCACTTAGGTTTGCAAATACCAAATAGGTGTGATGCACTTATGTAGAGTACATTTCTAAGGCTAAGACACGTGATAAAGGAAATGTGACAAGCAAAGAAGCTTTCATATTATGGTTTTACCACTGCATAATTACCTGAGCTCAAAGTCATAGCTGCGGAGGCCCTGTTTCCTGCCTACCAACAGGTGGGCGGTGTCTAGAGCTAGACACTAGCTGAAGCTGTGAAGAAAACACACACTAGCAGTCTACAAGATATCTGCCAAGCCCTTAACGTGCTTGTTGCGGTGTAAAAAAAGCATAGCCTCAACTTTCCACGCGGACATGCTTGCACGCAGATGATCCAAGAGCCGCCCAGCAGATGAGAAGATTCGTTCCACCTCACAGCTCGTGGGATCAATAGCCAGGAATGCCACCGCTACAACATGTATCATAGGGAAGTTCTTCACATTCTCCTGCTTCACCCACACCTGTCCGAGATGGTGGGTAGGATCAACCTCAAACAAATTGTTGTCCACTAGGTACTTGTAGCGATCGACCTCGGTGGTCACCTTCTTTGCTGCCACTGAAGCAAAACCCGGTGTCGTGGCGCCACTTAGCAGCTGGCGCTTGGCAACGCTCTGGCGGTAACGCTCACGTGCCGAGTATTTCACCTTTTTTTGCTCAGGGCTCTTGGCAGGATCTCGGGTAGTAGCCACATCAGCAACCACAGGCTTAGCAAAACAAGCCTGTGCCTTCTCCACCTCCGCGTTAAGCTCCTCAAAAGCTTGAGCTTTCACCTCCTCGTCAATCCAAGGAAAGGTGGGGTGCAAGGCACAACAAATGCGGTCCTCCCTGCTCACTGGGTCACCCAGTTCATACGCCTCATACTTGGAGCGGAGTACAAGCACCAAAGTCTGGGCGATTGGCGGAAGATTCTCGAAGCTAACCTCCTCAAATTCGACGTCAACGTCGTTCACGATAGTGCCCTCGGAGTTTAGCTCCAAAGACTGGTTCGTTGGCAGCTCAAAGGTGTCACCGTTCACCATGGCTTTGGTTTCCTGCAGAGCCTCAATCGTGGAAGCCACAAAGCTAGTGTCCCCGCCTTGAATGTCCTGGTGGACTTCGTGGTGTGGTTGCAATACCCCCAGCGCCGCACGAACGTCATTCCACTCGCTCATAGACAGCTGAAGCTTGTTCGTGTTGTCATGAATGTTGAAATAGCACACGATAGCAGTGCGTAAACGCCACAGCTTCCAGAACATGCGAAAGGTAGAGCCCCAACGAGTGTCGTTGCGACTCTCCAACTCTTGCATGTCGTCATACAAGGCAAGCATGATCGCTTTGAACTTGCCAGTGGCCTTGGGGGAGTGTGAGAAATGGCCCACCAAGCCCGCGCAACGCGAGATCAGCTTGCGCATGTCAGGGTTTAGAACAGTCCCTTCAGGATTCCTCAATGAGGGAGGTGAACCAGCGATACCAGAGGCCCACTGCACGGTCGTGTTCAGGCGATGGCCCAAACAAACCTTGCACGCAATATCCAGCTCTTCAGCAAAAGCGTTCAGCTCCTTTCCAGCCCCATCAGCGGTTCCAGCGATAAAAACCTCCACGAGCTGTACCTCCTGCAACCCAAAGTCGAGCCACAACTCGCGCATCCACGCAGCGCAGTCCACGGAAGTGTGGGACCCAGGGAACAAGCGAACGCCGAGGCAAATTCTCTCACGCACTCCAGTCTGAGGGTCCAGTAGGCACACAGCGAAAGCGCCATAAGGCTCTCCACTAGTAGAAGTCCACAAGTCAAGCTGGCCATGTAGAGCAGGCCCATACTTGACATATTCAAGGTGGGCCTTGAGCTTCGCGCTAACAGTGTCTCTAGCGTCAGCGTACTCTTTCAAAAGAGTGCGATCAATAGTATTGTGATGGCATGGCTCAACTGCCCAACGCGCATTGAAACCGGACATGTAGAATTTGTACCCTACACCATAGCGCATCTCTGGAGGGCGCAAGTCAACAGCGCACATGAGCACGAAACCGCGTGTGTAGAAGGCACGCGTATCGGCAGGTAGCTTTTGAGTAGAGGGAGTTTCAACAGTGAGACCAAGCTTTTCGAAGCTAGAGTGAACTGCGTTCGCAGCGGTCTTGGCCTTCTCCTCCTTCACAACATCGCTGTTGGCACTCGAAATCTGAATTCGTAGAGTGGTGCCAGGATGGTTGGCCTTAAAATGCTTCGCCATGTTCCCAGTGCTGCTGTGCGCAGCATCAATCTTGATCAAAGCCATGCAAGGGGTCTTCGCGGTGTTTTCGGTGCAAATGCAAACGACGTTCTTCCCAGATATGGGAAGGGCTGGACTAAAGGAAACGACATTTGCCCAATAACCAGAAGTGAGCGGTTTCCCACCCTTCGCAACGCTTTTGACGACTGTAACCTCGTGCTCCGATCCACCTCGATCCTTTGCGAGAAACTTGCTACCTATCTCTGGAAACTTTGGTGGTTCCGCATCTACCGAAGCCACAGTTACTATTGCAGAATTGCTCTCGATGTTTGAACTTCCTTCTGACATAGAAACACTGGTTGCGCCACCCGATTCCGACATGGTGATGAGTTGAGGGAACACTGGACTTCGTTTAGGTTATGCTCGAATTGGGAATTGCAAAAACGGACACTGGCTGCAAAAACGGACACTGGCTGCAAAAACGGGCACTGGCTCACGCCCCAACGATTTTGAGATCACTCAGACACTCACTCGTCGCCACGACGCGACGTGGCAAAAATCGAAAAGTACCTGAAAAGTACCTGTTCGTCCCAGGTATTACCTGGCAAAATCTGGACCGCAGGTACCAGGTACAGGTACATTTCGATTTTTGAAATCGACGCAGGTACAGGTACAGGTACTTTTCGACAGGTACAGGTACGGGTAGCAGGTAGTACCTAGTACCTGTACCTGCCAAAAATACTCGGGTAACTAAGTACCTGTGAAGGGCCCTGATATATTCATATGAAATACAGTAATCACTCACCGTTAAGGAAACTCGACGTTAAGGAAACAGCCAGCGTTTTTTCAAACTCCCTCATATTTAATACATCGCACCCATATTTAATAACTCTATGTAAAAATACGCTGGCGTGAATTTCCTGTTTTCTTAAAGGTGAGTGATTACTGTATAATAATAATAATAATAAAATAAAAATAATAATGAATCAAACAAATCGTATAACGTAGGAGGAACGTATATCGTAGGTAAAAATTAGTTGGAGGAAAAATTGAAAGGACGACGACCGCTGATGGCACGGTCGCGGTCGGGGCTGCCCTTGTAAACCCAGGCAAGCCCGCCTGGTTTGACGAGGCTCAAGCGACACAAAGGCCTTCAAGACGAGGTCCGCAGCGAGCAACCGGATCCATTTATGTCCTTCGTGGACACGCTGCTCTTATGGGAGCGCAACGCGCGACGACGAGGCGCAGGCGCAGGCGGTCATGCCTCGCGTGTACGGGTATTGCAGGATTGAGAATCAAAATGACGTGTCACTGAGACACGTCATTACCTATATATGATATATTGACCCGTCCGCTATTATTTATGAATATAATACAATTACACATATGCACCTTCAGTGCGTATTAAATATTTTTATTTTTCGTATACCTGAAACCCAACGTATATCTTATTACCCAGGAAGAATGCATTTCTATAATACCTCTGCTCCTTATAATTTGGAACCGGACCAAATTACCTTACTACCTCTGACCTTTATAATCTTCAACCAAACCAAATTACCTTACTTACCTTAATCAGCAGCAGCAGCAAAGCTCGAATCCCAACGGGCGATACAGTCGAATGTTCCATCTCACGATCGCCAGACGCTAACGATGACAGTGCCACAACAGTCGCGTGTATGTACCACGACGCCACCCACGCGTTATGGCATGGCATGCTGGGAAGCAAAAAGCGAAGCACTGTCGCGCACATGATCCTGCGGTCATATGATGTAATGGCGATATCCATGTTAACATCGCATGGTAATTAATGGTGCTGTCCAAAAAGATCGACGCCTAGTGGAGATCGCATATTTGTGATCGACAGCGCCTTACCTTACTTAATCAGCAGCAGCAAAGCGCGAATCCCAACGGGCGACACAGACGAACTTCCGATCTCACGATCGCCAGACGCTAACGATGACAGTGCCACTGCAGTCGCGTACATTTATCGCGACGCCACCCTCGCGTTATGGCATGGCATGTTGGGAAGCAAAAAGCGAAGCACTGTCGCGCACATGATCCTACGGTCAGATGGCCTAGTGGAGATCTCTTTTTGAGATCGATCCGCCTAATAGTACTAACCTCTGCTCCTTATGATTTCGAACCGGACCAAATTACCTTACTTACCTTACCTTACTTAATCAGCAGCAAAGCGCGAATCCCAACGGGCGACACAGACGAACTTCCGATCTCACGATCGCCAGACGCTACTGTAACGATGACAGTGCCACTGCAGTCGCGTACATTTATCGCGACGCCACCCTCGCGTTGTGGCATGGCATGTTGGGATGCAAAAAGCGAAGTATTGTCGCGCACATGATCCTACGGTCAGATGGCCTAGTGGAGATCTCCTTTTGAGATCGATCCGCCTAGTACCAATAACAGTGGAGAGCATGAGCAGTCCAACAGTTTCGAGTTGTCAATCCTCGAGGAATCCTGCGCTGGAGTGAGGAATCTGCCGAATCTCAATCGTGTCACTCAATGGAATATCTTGATATGAATATCAAATATCTAAATATGAATGGTTTTGGTATCTTGTATGGTTTGAAGACCGTGCGATAAGCCTATCCCTCTACGATCTAGAGGTTGACGTAGTCGCAAAAGTCGCCGGCTCGTATCGCCGACGATTGCCGTCCGCGTCCGTTTGCCACTTTCTCATAGACTAGGGCTCTATGCACGATCCGGATAAAAAGTTAGCATAGCAATACCATACGAATAGAGTCTACTCCGCAACAGCTCCGGAACCTTCTCTTGTTCCCAGAGCGAGAGCTTATGGACTAAATTCGGACTTAGGGTTTGTAGCGTTCTTGGGGTGCATTTCTCCCCGAGCCTCTCCAATCAACTATAACGCCGACCCTCGCGTGTCGCAGGCCGCGCAGCGGTCGCGCTCGGAGAAACTATGCGGGACAAGAGTACGACTCCGGAACCGGAGTCTCTCGTCTGAGTCAGAGGTGTGGGGTTAGGGGGGATTTTGGGATATAACCCTTCAAGGTCTATAAGGCCTTCCACAGATTTCGCGAAATTTAGGTACTTATTAACAAAATCAGAAATTTTTGCGAAGAAATATAGGCTGCAGATTTCGTGTGCCCGCGAAATTGGCTAGGTTGGTGTAAACTCATGGGGAGACAGACTTTCGCCCCCCCATAAAATGGGGGTGACTGTCTCTTCCTGTTTCACCCCTCGCCGTGTAGTGTCAATTGCACCTTGTCTGCCGTCAGTTCCGTCCGATAATAAAACACCTAAGTTATTTCATTATCCCATCTTAGCCTTCGTTTCTGCAGCATCCGATTGTTTCCGCTGTTTGGCTTGACTAATATATGATATATATATATATATATATATATATTAGTCCTTCCATCAGGTTATGGGACCTTTACACGCTTATTCTTTTGTGAGATATATAGTTATGACTATATATTGGGCCACGGTCAGAATGCTTTCACTTTCGGTTTGCAAGAGTGTAAATAAACATCAGATAGTCTCGGCTTTATGCCGGAAACCCTAAACCTGTGACACCCGTACTGTACCGAGTACTAGTACAGATAATAGGAAGTGACACACGGTGGGTCACATCCAGCATTTTACGGAGGAAGAGTTAGGGTGGAACAGGCAGATTGTTAGGGGAAACAAAACACACCATCTCAAGCGGTGGAAACAAATTTCTAGTGGGGGCCTGTGCTCTTGGCCAGGGCGGTCCCAATTCTAGCTAGCACTACACACTGAAGGCTGTTGTGCCTGTGATGCAGATCTAGTTGTGCTACTAGGCTTCTGAAAGCGACTCTAGCCACCTTGAAAGTGGTCCACAGAGCAGAGTTCACATAGATTGTAGTCGTTGTAGTTCTCAAATTGGAAGTCCAGATTGTAGACGCCGAAGCAGTCAGAGTCCAGGAAACCAGAGTCCAGATTGAAGATGTTGTTGTAGTCAGCCGGTCCAGTGTCCAGAAGGTCGGGGTCAGTGAAGCAGTCCACTGTGCCATTCTGACAATCAGAGTAGGACCCGTACACCACCGACCGTGGAGCAATTTCCACATCACAAAGTGTAGTGGCGGTGACGGTGTCGAACAAGGCGATGCTCACACACAGACACAGAGCAAGGATAGCTGCTGCCGTGAGGAACGTGCCGATTGAAGGTGCCCGCACACCACCAACCCGCGGAGCGGGCGGTGGGACGGCATCATGCAAGACCCCGTCGTCGGACTCCGTGTCAGCCACGCTAGCGGAATCATGCGTGGAAGAAATATACGGAGGGAGGGGATTGAAAGAATTAGCTGACACCTCTGGGGCGGGCTCAAAGAAGCCCAATTGCACAGACATGTTGTCCATAAAAGACTTCTCGAAGGGCGGCTCACGGTCAACGAACTGCTTCGGGTAATTTACCGCGTCCTCCCCGGTCTCGATCGCCACTTCCGGCTCATGCTCCACGACGGCATCGTCGATCACGGAGGGCGTGGCCGAACCGAAGTGGACCATCGGAAAGTGCTGAGTGTCGGACTCAGCACCACCAGGCACCTGCTTGAGCTCACGGAGAGCGGTGCGGGCTCCATGCAAGCGGGTAGCAAGGAGTGAGGGTTGGGTGGGCGTTAATCCCGCGTACTGTGCACGGAGCCCCACGTCAAAGTCCTCGGAGAACGTGAAGGGCTCCTCGTCCTGCCGAACCAAGGGATTCTTAAGGGTTCGCTTGGAAGCGATATATAGCGAGGCTATTATGGAACGTTAATAGCTCACGCAGCGTCTGTGTGGATATGAGTGCAGTGCTTCTTCAGAAGTGACTGCTGTAGCCCAACGCTACCTCATTTTACGCAATGCCCCGCATCTCATAGATGCCACCACAATTGGGTTGTGAACCCAAGGCATTGGTTGAACAATCAGTATCGGCTGAACGAATAAGCCATATGATACTCGCATGCTTGTTCAGAACATGCTAGAAGCGAAGATGAGTTTTCTCCGAACACTTTCGGTTCTTCAAGACTTCATCTTGCTTTGTCATCTCGATGCCACAACCTGGCCTCTCGATGACAGGTGTCACTCAAGGTGAGTGAATGACAAATGGTATGACTGTACATGTCATAGTCGACCGTACTGACGACTGTCATAAATGTATGACGCGACTCGACCTGTACAGTCATGATCGACCATACTGTCGACTGTCATAATAATATATGACATGACATGACATGACATGACAGGTATGACACGTATGACATGTATGACACATATGTCATCGGTCATAACCCTGACAGATCTCCCCTCTTAAGAGAGTTGTGACCTCACAACGGGCATACCTTTGTATATGTCTTTAATGTCTTTGTTGTTGTCGCTTCTTGCTGGTACCAGTCTTCTTACACCGATTTGAGGCGTCCCTCATGGTGTTTTTAGGTTCTTGGGGGGAACTGAGTCCACTTTAGTCCCTCACCTTAGTCATTATTTTAGCCATACAGTCCTTAGGATGTAGCCCACCTTTTCGGAAATCGTATCGTTGAGTGACGTTCCAAGGTTCAATGAAGAGCGTTTTCGCGATACAATCCTACGCTGGATTACTGATTGATCCACACGTTATCATGTATGTGCTAGACGATTCAAAGCATCCGAAGTCTACGTTACGGATTATTTGCGCTAGCCGTCGTCGCCTTTGCGCGATCGATGATCCCACGATTATAACGAATTATATTCGAACGATTCTCGGCCTAATATAGTGCACCCAACTCTTCCTCCCCTCCTTAAGCTACTTTGGAGGATCCTAGGCGGTGATGGGGAGCCCGATTTCGATAATAAACGAACAAAGGGGCTTGTTTTAATGCAAACGGAGCGGCCCTGCTTAACGGAATTGGACTTATAATCCTTTACCGGTCTGCTCAACTCCTCAATATTTTGTCCAGTACGCACGCTTTGACGAACATCTATCGCGATGAGTGAGAATGGATTCGCCACGTACTAATGTGAAATTTATTTAGTTATGTTTGTCAAGCACAACTTAGGATCACAACTCCGTCTACCTCAGTCGATATCTCCGGTAACTTCGGATGACTGGCCAAGAATCCGATGACAAACCACGGTTTTGGCAAAGGTAGCATTTAGCAGTTTTTATTTATCCACAGATATGATATCTCGCATGTGTGCGTATCTGTGCAAGGGTATGATTTTGAACAAGGCTCACTACACCTTTAGCAAGGAAGGATCAATTCCCGCTTCAATGCAACATAATGATAAACATTAAGAGCAAGGTTATATAGATGATCGATATGTATTAGTATATATTACAAGAAGTAAGGGCATAAGGCTTAATATAATGTTTAGCCTTCATAGGCAGCTATAATGTCTGCTGCATTGGTCAGCTCTGTGGCTTTGACCCAGGTGTCATGCTCAGGACCGTAGCCTGCATATCGTACTAAATAGTATTTGACACCTCTAGTGAACTTATCCGAGAGTATATGTGATATCTCAAACAGTGGTTGCCCTTCTTCGGTGATCATCTGTGGCAGAGGCAAAGGTGCTTGAATCGAGTCATTGTACAGCTCTAATCTGGAAACAGGCTGTACCGGATGAATACGGATATCAAGATTTCCGAAATCTAACTCGTATGCACGTCCATGGCTAAGCACTTTGGAAATAGTGAACGGCCCAATATATGGCTGCTTAAAGTGTCTGCCTGCCTCTGTCAAACCAGTCCATTGAATAAACTCGGTCCGTAAAAGAACTTTCTGCCCAACTGCAAACTGCTTAGGCATGTGAGTCTTATTGAATCTGGCTTGGCTAATTTCTGCTGCTCGGGAAATGTTGTCTACCGTGTTGGCATGAACAGCCGAGTACTGGTCAAAATGATCTCGAATAGCTCTTTGTATTGGAACAGGAGCTTCTGGCGGAATAGTGATAACCAGGTCATGAGGCGAGAGTGGTTGCGCCATCGAGTCGAGATAAAATGGTGAATAACCAGTTGATGCAGAAACGGTATTGTTAATTGCAAACTCCACCAGAGGCAACTTGTCCTCCCACGAATTGGCTGAAGTATCATTGCAACAACACCTGAAAATGAAAATGCTACTAATCAGTTTGTAAACCAGAGGATGGTGAAATCATATCATGAATCAACAATTTGAAAAATACCTGAGGATGTCCTCAATGAAGGCATGGCTTCTCTCATTGGCAGCATTCGACTGTGGATGGTGTGACGATGTCATGGACAATCTCGTACCAGTAGATTTCCACAGTGTCTGCCAGAATGTAGAGGTGAATCTGGGGTCTCGATCTGAGATGATGTTCCTCGGAAGACCATGGAGCTTGAAGATATGCTGCATATATATGGAAGCAGTATGCTGAGCTGTCCAGGTCATGCTGAAGGGAATGAGATGACAACGATGAGAGAATTGGCACATTACCACAAATATACTGTCGTGCCCATTAGTGGTGATAGGCAGATCAGTGATCCAATCAAGAGATACATCAAGCCATTTTGTCTTAGGCACAGAATATCGTATGTGTGCCTGACCATAAGGCTTGTGTCGCCTCGTTTTCTGGCGCTGACAAACGGGGCACTCCCGAATGTACTTGATAGCTGCCGTTGTCATTCCTGGCCAATAATACCGGCTACGCAGAAGATGAAGCATGCGATTTTTGCCTACATGACCAGAAATAGTGGCTGAGTGGCACTCATGAAGAAGAATGTGGCGGAGCTGTGTGATCTCACCGTCATCTGTGGGGACTTTAGCTGTTGGTGGAATGTACAGCTGTCTGCCATATATGGTCTTACGATAGATCAACCCCTGAATGAGCTCGAAGCTGTAGCTGCTGACTGACTGTGATGAAGTCGATGATGTCAGCTTAGCCAAAATAGTCTGTGCAAATGTGTCACGATTATATTCGGATATAATGATGTCGTGTAGCTGATGAGCTGATGAAGAAGATATAAGAGCAATGAATGTAGGATCTGCAGATGGAATGACCTCGCTGATGTCTATATGATGAAGACAATCAGTAAGTTCAAAAAGTGCAGAGATACGCGTGAGTGCGTCTGCAACCTTATTCTTATCGCCAGCAATGTGCTCTATACGGAAGTTGTACTCAGAGAGTTCGTCCAACCACCGTGCCTGTTTGGGGCTCAGTGTGGATTTGGTCTGGAAATAAACCAGTGGCTGATGATCTGAGCGTACAATAGTCTCAGGAGCTCCCAACAAGGTGTGGCGAAAGAATCGGAAGCCTTCCACAATGGCAAATAGCTCGATCTCAGGAATAGGCCAACGTCTCTGTGTATCGGATAGAGTGACGCTGTGATAGCCACATGGCTTCATACCTTTTCCTTGATCCTGGAGTAATACTTGGCCAACGTGTGTGCCTGATCCATCGACCTCCAAAATAGATGGCAGTTTCTGATCTGGAAGTTGTAATACTGGAGCGTTACAGATGGCACTTTTGAGGTTATCAAATGCCTGCTGCTGCTCAGTTTCCCAGACAAACTCTGCATTATCTTTAAGGAGACGATTGAGAGGTTCGGCAACTTTGGAGAACTTTTGTATGAATCTCCTAAATTGACCAACCATGCCCAAGAATGACCGAAGGGATGACTTGCCATCTTTAGCCATACGGCGTAGAGGCTGCTTTCCAACGGTAGGCCCATAAGACACTGGAGGCTGAATTGCCATGACTGCTCTGATCCTGTCTTCGATGATGGATAGGCCTGCTTCAGATATGTGATGTCCGATAAAATCTATAGATTTAACGAACAACTCCACCTTGGAAGGCCTGATGAAAAACTGGAGATCTCTGCAACGCTGGAGGAACTGTCGAACATGCTTCACATGACTGTCAAAATCTTGACTGTATACGATAGTGTCGTCCATGAATATGACAAGGAACTGGTCGATGAAGTCGAAAAATGCCCGATTTCCTACACGAAGTGC
>LGRX02016470.1:0-14679 GCA_001247695.2 Cymbomonas tetramitiformis
ATTGCTGTATACAGCGGGGCTTCCTTCGCCATGCGTGCCTCGTGTAGGTCGCACCAGGCTCAGCGCTTTCCAAGCCGCCCTCGCTAGCCTCCCAGAGTCGGTCACCAGCTCGGGTCGGTCTGTGTCGAACATGTCCCCATGATTGCACTCCAATTCCTCCTGGTGGTGCAAATCGAATAAACGATGCACTGGTCCCGTGCCCAGCTGCTCCACGGCAGCCCTCTTGCAGTAGTTGGCAACCTGCACCTCTGGCGTGGCCTCTTCCCCTGGGGAAACATCCCCAGCCAGCATGAAGCACAGGTAGTCGCAGAAATCCTTCGTGCAAACTTCCCCCACGCCTGCGTGAAGCGCATTCACCTTTTCCCTCTCATGCCTTGCCCCAGTCTCGTCCGTCGTAGACGGTAACGGGTAACGAGACGGCACGTCAGCGTTGCTGTTCTTAGCTCCTGGGCGATACTGCACCGTGAAGTCGAACTCCTGCAAGCTGATTGCCCAGCGCAGGTGCTGTCCCTGAAGATCAGCCTTCTCCATCAAGGTAGTGAGCGGTGAGTGGTCAGTCACCAGCGTGAAGTGAACGCCATGTAAGTACTGCCTCAGCGTGCGCACTGCCCACACCACTGCAAGCATCTCACCTTTGAAGCTGGCGTACTGCCTCTCTGTCTTGCTCAAGGATCGACTGATCGCCATGCAGATGTACTCCTTCCCATCGTCATCCTTCTGGCCCAGCACTGCGCCAATGCCATAGGTGCTCCAATCGGTGCACAATATGAGGGGTCTGTCATAATCGATAGGCCTCAGACATCTCCCAGAGCAGAGCGAGTCCTTCAGGTCCTGAAGCGCTTGGTCTTGATCCTTCCCCCAAGCTCCCTTGATATCGGTAATCTCTTTCTTGAGCAGGTCGTTGAGAGGGCGGGCCATCTCAGAGTAGTTCGGCCCTCCTGGCTCACCCACTAAGCCCTTATAGTAATTCATCATGCCCAAGATGGAACGAAGCCCAGTCTTGTCCTGCGGCCTCGGAAGCTCCTGGATGGCCTTGCACTTCGCTTCCTGTGCGCCAATGGAGTTATGCCCAATGCGGTAACCCAGAAAGTCCACCGTAGCTGCGCCAAAGGTGCTCTTGCCTGCGTGCAGTCTTATGCCAGCGTCCCCCAACGTGCGCAACACGTCCTCGACGTCCTTCAGATGTTGCTCAGGCGTGGAGTCAGTGTAGACCACTACGTCATCGACGTATGCCACCGTGCAATGCTGCAGGTGACGTAACTCGTAGTCCATGATTCTCACAAACGCAGATGTTGCTCCAGCAGCCCCAAAGGGCATCGAAGTGTACTGGTATAACTGGTTCTTCCACCAGAATGCCGTCTTGCTCCTGTCCTCTTCCGTAGCCATGGGAATCTGATGGAAGGCTTTGGTGGCATCCAGCGTGGTCTTAAACTTGGCCTTCGCAACCGCTTCTGGTAGAGCTCCTCTGGTCGATGTGGCAGAGTGTTGTCCTTGAGGGAGTGTCGATTGACGCCCCTGAGGTCCACGCAGAAGCGCGTCTGGGTCCACAGGCCAGTCTCATGATCCTCTCTTGCCAGCCACGACGACGTTGCTCGCATGTCTGCAATGCTTGGCTGCAGGCTCTATGAAGCCATACTCCAGCAATTCCTTGCAGTGGATGTCAATGATCTCTTGTTCGCCCGGGCTGTACTTCCTGGGTCTCTGGTAGGCAGCCTTGGACTCGTCCACAAAAGGGATGGAGAACGTGTTGTGCTCCGCCTTGCCCTTGTAGCCTGTCAGGTCGTGAGGGCTGTTGGCGAAAGTGCTCTTGCATCTGCGAAGAACAGCTCGCATTTCCTCCCAGTGCTCCTCCTTGAAGTCGGGATGTCCTCCAAACGTGGCATTGAGCTCAGTGTCGAGCCACGCTGCCTCGTCCTTGGTCACAGTCGTGTCACCCAGAGGTTGAAGCTCGTCCAGCACGGTATACGGCAAGACCTCATCCCGCTCCGCGACATTGGCCTGCCAACCCGGCTCCCATTGCCTCGACGATTGCTGAGCCTCCCAAGAAGTGCAGGGTGACGCACCCCAGGCACTCCGTGTGGGTGACACGACGCCATGCGCAGGCATACTCTCCGTCAGCTTGCCAGCAACCCACAGGATTCCGCACAAAAGCAGAAAAAATCGCAAAATTCTGTTGAACCGCACTGCGGCTACCGGCGAGTTCGAGGCGAAGAAGCACGCCACTAATCTCCACCCCCCGAGCGCCAAGCGAGAACTCCCACCAGCAGCAGTGGAGACCACCAGCGCAAGGACAATCACGAGGTAAGCGGCCTGCGCGACACGATGAAGCTGGAGATTCCGCCGAAGCTGCGCCCAACGCGCTGCAAAGCGAGGCTTATCCAACCTGGCCGGCAAAGAGGGCAGGTGCATGCGGCCCAGCAAGAAAACTTGGGACCAGCGCAAGGATGGGACAGTCCACCCCCGGCGATCTCGGACGTCGCACACGCCCAGAGGGACACCCACGGCACAAGAAGCGCGGTGCGCCCCATCCTCCGTATAAATGCCAGCGCAGACCCAGAGCCAGGCGAGGACCACGAGGAGAAGGGCTGCGGCACACCGCGACCAGCATGCCATGGAAACGACCACCCCCGAACGAAGGGGTACCACCATCCAACCTTCTGTACGAACACGATGTACAGTAGACACTCATATTTAATGAAACAGAGATCTGGCTCCAGCCAGCCAAATCACTAAAATCGTGACCCCCCCCCGCCAGCGCCAGCGTGCTAATGAATTCGTTCATTAGAAGGAACGCGATTCATGAGCCAGCCAGCGCCATTCGTTATCTTCCTCAGCCTTACAAACTGAAATTTTCGAGAAAACTGTGTGCTGTTTTTTCGAAGTGATAAAATGGATCCAGCGAGTAGGCAACAGCTTAGAGAGCTTCACACGGACATGAAGGACGGCATACTATCACAGTCTCACTACGAAGAACTGCCTGCAATTGCCTAATGCCATGTGCAATAATTAGCCATGTGCACCGCGTCAAGCTATGCCAGCGTCAATTCCTTATTTTAAGATTGCCGAAAGCATGTCAGCCAGCGACGGCCTTCCTTATTTCGGACCTCTTCCTTATTTCTTTTGGTCCAGCCAGCCAAATCACTAAAATCGTGACCCCCCCCCAAACGCTGGCTGATTCCTTAACGGTGAATTCCTTAATACTGAGTGTTTACTGTACGCCAGCATAGACACCTGTGGTGCGTACGATAAGGAGCCCAACGTACCAGACATAAGCGAGGGCCCATAGGACCCAAACGTCATAGCATGCACGACGGGGATAACGTCGAGCAATCGACCACCATATCGGCAGCGAGTCCCAAAGCGAGGCCACGCAGCGCCCCCACCAGACCTGAAAGGGGCACCACGACAGGCGCCACGCCACCGCTTCAACCATCGCCCAAACGGCGACCATGGGCATGGGACCTCGTCCCAGCCACCACCAAACCACCGCACTGCCTGCAAGCGAGATACACGCCTGCAGCACACCCGGCCTTATGCGGACTGCCTGTGCCGGCAGCCCACGGCCACAGCGTTGGTCGCGCGTCAGGGCCGCCCGCCCGCTGCGCCCGGGGAGCCCTGATGAAAACGCGGTTGCTGCCGCTGCGTCGCGCGTCGTTGTTGCGTGTGGTGCTCAAACGCCTGCGTCACATCGCTGCACACCGAATGCGACGGAGAAGGCGGGCACCGTAAGATGAGGCCGGCCGGCAGCCGGGACCCGCGCTCTCGACGCGGAAACGACATGGGAGGAAGTCCCGTGGCGCCCAGTGGAAGGAGCAGACGCGCGTGCAGCGCTGCTCGCGTCTGGCCGTCGGTCAGCCACACTGCCAGAAGGCTGGCGCCGCTGTCGTGCAGGTTGGTCGCGGGCCTCATCCACATTCCTTGCCCACATTTCGTCCATATGCTCAGGTCTTTCGGCCACTCGAGCCTCGCTGTCGATCGGACGGCGCAGCCCTCGGAAAAAGGTGTGCCTCAAGGGACTCCAGCGCTGCCAGTACCCACGGAGCGGCGACGCTCTTGGTCCCCCACAGCAACTGCGTAAACTTGCGGTCGTCTCGCGTGAGGTACTCATTGGTAAACTGCGCTTGCCAGCTCAAACACCGTTCATGGTTCAGGAAGATGTAGTACACCGGCTTGGCATGCGGGTGCTCCATGCAGCGCAACACATGCGCCGACCCTCGCTCCACGTAGGCGCACAGTGACCCCACGACATTCCTCGCATGCTGACCCTCACGCCTCGACCCCGAACCATGGTTCATCAGATCGGCATAGGCTGACGTGACCGCTTCCAACAAGCCGGAAGATGCCGTCTGTCCCCCTAGAGGGAGGCGCCAGCCCTGATGTGCGCAAGCGATCGTCTTGTCGTGCTTCCTGGCGACCTTGTTAGAGACCCCTGGATGCGTCCGCAGTCGGAGACCTCGCTCACTAAAGCACACGCCCAGCTCGTACATGACCTTGCAACCTCGGCAGAGGTTCACGCCATACTTCACCACGAAGACGGCGAGGTTGCTGCGATCGATCCTTCAATGCCTTCACGTCCTCCACGGTCAGAAACTTGTGCAGCGAGCGGTCTGTCACGCGCGTTGCCTCCTGTATGGCACTCCAATCTGACCCTGATGGGGATGGAGGTGCCCTCGTTGGGGACGGAGGTCCCCTCGTTGGGGACGGAGGTAGCTGCTGTGTCCGAGCCGGACTCGAAGGTGTGGAAGGCGCGCTTCCTGGGCAACGTGCTCGTGCACCACGCGGGACTTTGATCGAGTTCGCCCATGAGCCCTCGTTGGTCAGAGCAGGCGATGTGGGCGGCGACCTGGCACAAGAAGGGCCAACGGCGGGGCCTGAGGGCCCAGCTGCTGCGGCGCGAGCGGGTGCGTGAAGGTGATGACTCACGAGGATTGCCCACTGGCCCATTGTCGTCGGATACCGGCGATGGCGTCGTCGAGTAGCCTCTGCGTGGCGGCGACTTCGCACGTGCCAACCTTCCGGTACTGAGGGATCTGGCCCGCGACGGCCCAGCAGCCGCCCGAGATGACTCAGCGGCCGTCCGAGCCGGTCGGTCCTGCGCCCACGGCAGGCTCAGATGGCTGTGTCAGGACTCGCTTGGTGACCATCGTGTTGTGGGGGGGTGGTGGCCTGCGTGCTGCGCCCGCTTCGATCGCAGCGTACCCCTCTTGCTCGGTGTTCACCCACTTGAGCATCCTCCTGTACTCCCCCAAGCGTAGGTACTCCTGGGCGGCTGCATTCTCGGCGAACACTCTGCCGGGTCCACCAAGGCCATCTTCCACCGGGTAGTATCTGGTCTTGGAATCCAACGAGACTAGCTCCAGAGGTAGCCAATCCGGACCGTGCCTGGCCCACTGCTGGAAGATACCCTCAGAGAGGGATTCCACATCCACTGGGCAAAGGTACCTGAGCAGCTGATACGCCCAGACGCCAGTGCGCTCGTACCAGTGAGGGAGCTGGAGCTCTTGCAGCAACTCCTCGCCATTGAACACAAACGCATGATCCAACGTGGAGCGCATCAAGTCGAGGTACTGCGTGGCCATGCTCGGCTGGACGCAGAAGACGCACTCCTTCAGGTCCCACATGAGGGTCCCAGTGACTTCACCACTGGGGTACTTCAGCAATGCCTGGACCTTGTCCTGCAGCTTCTGGATCATGGTGAAGTCGAGCCTCGAAGTGCTCCTCTCCTTGGGCATGACGACGCTGTGCTTGCTGGGAGTGGACGGTATGTACGTCGAGTAACTGCCGTCGAACAACCACCGCTCCTTCTCATCGTCGTACTGCAGCTTCTGATCCACGCACAACCAATCGGGAAACATCAGCTGGTCCCTCGTCACCCACTGTTGCTCACGACATCGAGCAAACTCCACGCAGACATGCTCTTCGGAAGGTTGAGCCGGCATGTCCTGGGCGGGACGCAGGAGGATGTGGCAGAGGCGCGCGATGTTGTGCCTGTCACGGCACAGCCTCTGATCCCCCCACTTGTAGTCGAGAGGGACATCGTTGTCCCGGCCCTCCACGAACCACCTTGCCCGTCCACCCTTCCAAGGGATCGGGTTACCATAAAACTGCGCAAGCAAACGCTCCGATGCTGCCTGGACGTCAGGCGCCAGTGGCTTCAGGGAACTCTTCCGGCGATCGTCCATTGGACATGTCCAATGGCGATTCTGCTCCAGCAGCTCCGCGTGCGTGCTGATACGAGGTCGTGGGAGTTCGCCAAGCTCTCTCGGCGAAGGCGCCGGTGACGGCAATGGCGATACCTCGCCGTCGTCAATGTGCTCGGGCCGCGCATTCCAGAAGCAGCGACCCTCCCCTCCCTGGTGCTTGGAGGTGGGTGCCTTAGCCACTCGCACGCCACTTCTTGTCCAAAGATCTCCGTCGTCAAGCACACTGCCGGGTCCAGTCGCCTGGGCAGATTGGGACGCCTGGGTGGCGTCATGTCCACCAACGGGAGTACCACCTGGGCATTCATACCCAGAATTGATGGCGCATGCGACACGGCCACGCCACTCCCAAGCTTGATGTCGATCATCAGGGAGTTCTTCAGCGGCCCAGTGCCTATCAGCAGGTCCCATGAGTTCTCGGGCTCGAACGTCACGAAGGCGTGCAGCCGGTGAAGCGTCATGTGAGGTGTGCCCGCAGCCAGTATGAGGTCCACGTGGCAGTAATGCGTGAACTTCGTGGGGCTGTTGTCACACCTGGTGACCTTGGCACCGGTGCTGGCCTCATACACCGTGAGGCCCAGTCGCCTTACGACCGCGATGGAAATGATGTTACAGTTGGCGCCAGTGTCCATGAGGATTGCCCGATAAAGCATGAGCTCACCACCGGATGACACCAGCGCCAGGCCCTCATACAGAGTGGCATTCTGCAATTTGCAGATGGGCTGAACCTGTGTCATCAGCAGCGCCTGCTCGTCGGTCAGGTGCTGCCTCATCTTTTCTCTCAACGAGTCGTAGGCACGGGTCTTGATGGTGCCGGCCCGGACATGTCCATGGTCACTGAAGTCGACCACCCCCAGATCGCTTACACAGGCAGCGGCTGCACACCGGGCGGTGACACTGTCGACCACGCCGTCAGGCATCTCGTCCAGTGGCAACTCCTCGTCCCTCTGGCGTTCTGCGCTTTCTGCTTCCACTTCAATCCCTTGCGCCACCGTAGCGTGCATGTCCTCAAGCTCGTGTTCATTGACCTCGGTGGGCTGCTCAGCTGCGTTCTCCGGCTCGTTGCCCATGAGCTCCTCCAGAGCCAGGAGGTTCTCGATGTCCTTCGGGAGGTCGATGACGCGCTGGGATAGCAAGATTGCTGCAATCTGTGAGCAAGTTTGCATGGAGCTGCGGAGGTTGGACGCCAACAGGTGGAACTTCCTGCTGAGGACGTTTGGTGGGACGGCTCTGGGCACCTGAGCAGCCTTGTCGAACTCTTCAGGCGTCTTGACCTTGAAGCCCTGCATCTTCTGAGTGCTTCCCAGGGCAACCGCGGCCCTGGCCTGGAGCTCTGGTGCACGGCTGACACCAGCACCGTCACCGTCCCCCAGTTCCTCCCCCTTGAGGCAGTCATGATCGTCCTCCTCGTACTCCGCCTGTTGGTTGAAGTTGGAGTCGTACTCGGGCTCGTCATCGCCATCCTCTGACTGGGCCTGCGCCTCAACACCCTTGCCACCCTTGGCCGGCGTTCCTGGCTGCAAGCCTGTCAACTCTGCAGCGAGCTTCTCCTTTACCTCAGCGCTGGCTGCCACCTGCTGCTGCTGCTGCTGCTTCTGCTTGGACTCCGGCAGCTTGATTGAGCCACTCCTTCGTGGTGATCCCCATCTTGTGGTTCTCGAAGCGGTGAGCGATGTTGTAGGCGCGCATCTATCTGAGCGTTCTTGACCTCGTTTGGCCACTTCGAGTTCTGGCGGTCCTTGTGGAAGTTGTGAGGTACCTTGGCCTCCCGACATCCAGTATAGCAGCGCTCTGGAGAATGGGGCAAACGCGTGAAGCAGTAGTCGCACTGGAACTCCTTCGAAGCGTCAGGTGGTGGCACCTTGCCGTAAGTGGGCTTTGTGCCTCTCCGCATTGTTCACCTCCCTCGTAGGCTTCCTAGCACCATCACCACCCGACTGTGCTGGCTCCTTCTTTTTGGGGTCCCTGCGTCTGTCCCCAGTCTTGTGGGAAGACGGCTAGAGCGCCTCATGGAGGATACCAGCTCAGCCAGGTCAAGCCCCAGCATCCTGGCTTCGTAGCAGGAGTACACACAGGTCAGTCGGCGGACGAGTTCCTGCTGCAGTGTCAGAGCCCACGCTTCAGCATCGTTCTTCAACTTATCCTGAACCTCCACGATGACCTCCAAGTCCTCTCAGGTGACCTTGTTGGGGGCAGGATGGCTGACTCGCAGCTCGGCTGCTCAGATACACGATCTCGGTATTCCTTAATGCGAAGTGCCTTGATGCACTCCTCGACGTCTTGTCTGACGATGGAGTCCCCCACCGACTTGCCAGCGTTGAGCGCCGACTCCCTGCGGCGACAGCTCTTCACGTAGGCGAGGCCATCCTGCTCAGCGGTCTGCGACTTAGTAACCACCAGGTCCTCCTTCTCTTTGGTGCCCTTCATTAAGAACTTGGCCTCGAGCTCTGCAACGAAAGCCCTCAAGGCCCAAAAATAGTGAGAGTCCTCCGTGCCATCCGCCCCTGTGAGACCCTTGGTGGAAGTTCCTTCGTTCTCCCACTCGTCAGACAGCTCACCATCAGCATCACCGTCCTGGAACCTCTTGCAGACTGCCCATGTCGCTCCTGGCGCCAGCTCATGGAAAGGAGGCTGTGCGCAGCGCACTGAGCCCTGGTAAGAGTCCCTCGTGGTGAGGTCCTTCAAGACATGACACGCATGAGAGGCCATGAGACCATTCTTCAGGTATGAAGCGCACCACCAGTCATAGGCGACTGAGGTGGAATGATCATCTCCTGCTAGGAGCGAAGGCAAGAGGTCCCACAACGATCTGTAGTCTGGTTTGGAATCAATGAAGGCCTTCTTTGCCAGTGGACTGAGCGAGTGAAAAGCCGCTGACCTCATATGCCTGCGTACCCTGGCCTCGTGAACCCGCTGTACTTTTCCCACCATTTCAACGAAGCGCCTGATGAAAAGCGCCCTATCCTCATTCTTGCCACCCGTGTAGCAAAGCTGGGTGTCAGCCTTGTCAAGAGCGGGACTGTCCCTGTCATAATGATACATCTCGTCTACGTCGTCAAACGCAAAGAGGAACTGACTGGCTGCGGGCGCTGAGGCTGCTGGTGTTCCTGCTAGTGCTGCTGCTGCTGCTGCCGCTGCTGCTCTCGCTGCTGCTGTAGATATCGGTGTGAAGGGGCTGGATTCTGGAGCCGACCCCTCTGTGCTCATATAGCCAGTGTCAAGCCCCTGACTGCTCCTCTCCCGAGCCAATCGCCGTGCCTCGCGCTCTATGGACTGGAGAGTGGCAACGCTCGGTTCCGCCTCACCCTCCATGGTCAAGTACTGCGTTAATGCTCAGCGAGTGGGACAAAGGAAGCGTGTCCTCCTTTGGCGCGAAGCTTATTCACCAGCAGGATGCAGGCTTAATTCAGGCTGGTTTAGGCCAGTGCACTGAGTGCCCCTGGATTCACATCGTTCTGAACAAGCAGGAGGACGAAAGCGCGCGCAGCCAGCGCAAGCCCACAGGTCCAGTAATACGTCTCAGCGCTCTGAATCAAGAGCAGATGCAGCATGCAGCAGGCTTAATTCAGGCTGGTTTAGGCCAGTGCACTGAGTGCCCCTGGATTCACACCGTTCTGAACAAGCAGGAGGACGAAACGCGTGTAGCCAGCGCAAGCCCAGACAGAGGTCCAGCAATACGTCTCGGCGCTCTGAATCAACAGTGGATGCAGAATATTCGTGCAAGAAGGGCTTAGAGCTGAGCCAGTGTGCTGAGCACCCCTGGATTAGCTAAGCCACCGTTCATCAAGAACACAGAGACCGTAAAGATGACTCCCCTTGAACCAAAGTACCAGGAACAGCGAAACTACGCAGAGCTGGGAGCTAAGCCAGTGTGCTGAGCACGCCTGGATTCGCAACACCACTGCTCATTAGGGGTCCAGAAGTTGCCATGGAAGTTCACACTCAGTCCAATAAGCAAGAGTACTAGTCACCACGCAGAGCTGGGAGCTAAGCCAGTGTGCTGAGCACCCCTGGATTCGCAGCACCACTGCTCATTAAGAAGGTCACTGTTGTCATAAGGGCCTCACCGGTTGCCAGGTACTGTAGGAGAGATAAGAGAATTCTTGCACACATCACGATAAAGAGCCCAAAAATATCAAAATAACCAACAGCACTCCAGGCTGAGCCAGTACTCAAATCAAGTCTGAATCCACCAGAGACCTCTGCCAAACAAGTAGATAGTGTGTATGAAGTCTACTCACTCTTCGCCTTCAGGGCTGATATCGCTGCTAATCCTCTGGTAAACCCACTCCTGCTTCAGGCTTAGGCCAGTACACCAGGGGTGTCCCTGGATTAGCTGTCAGACAGGTTGGGGCCACCAGAGAAACCGTAGGGTGCAAGGCCACTCATAAAGGTAACAACTCACTGCTGATCCGCTTCTGATTAGTAGGCCCAAGCAGATGCCGCCGCTAATTAGCTCCCAGGTCGCACACTTGCCTTTCAGTTAGGCCAGTACACCAGGGGTGTCCCTGGATTCACTTCAGACAAGGTGGTCAACTGGAGGGACCACTGGAAAATAGCTCATCAAGGTGGTCATTCACCGCTGATCCGCTCTGTAGCTGCCGCCGCCCACGCTGATGCCGTGTTGATTAACTTCTTAATGAAGAAAACCTGCCTGCAGTTAGGCCAGTGCACCATGGGTGCCCCTGGATTCACTGTGAGACAAGGTGGTGGAGCTGAGCATATCGCAAGATAAGAGAAAGCTGCTCATTAACCAGTAAATTCAGTGCTGATCCGCTGCCGCCGCCACTGGTGACCCTTTTCCGTGCAAGGTTCACCAAGTCTAGGAAAGAAGAAGGGTCCGCCAGTGCACCTTGGGTGCCCCTGGAGTCGCCTGACTTCCGAATCCGCTCTCACAAACTGCTGCTGACTTGTCGCCAAAGGGTCTTTACTTCCGAATTAACACTTGAAATAAAAAGCCGCTCCGCGCAGGACATTATTGTTTTGAAAAAGAATGAAAACAGCAGTAAAATATATTCATGAAAGATCGGTATAATAACCACAAAGTACGAATTATTGTACAAAGCTGTGAGCAGAACTGTTTTAGCACTCTAGCACTGGCACGCGAACAGCCACCTAGCACTTGCGAAGGCAAAACAATAACGAGTCCACTAGCCTGACCTACAGTCAGAGCTTACTTATATCTCAATGCTCTGTCACATTTCCCAAAACTATAACGGGTTCTAGCCCTTAAATCTTCATCTGGCCAATGGAAAGTCATTATTCCAAGCCAGCTCTAACAATGTTACCGTTCACCACATTTTGACTGACACGTCAGTGGCAGAGTAGTCACTGTCATCTTCATCTTATCATTTCTTGGTCACCCGATAATGACCATATCTTCTCTGGCAGGTCTGCACCTCTCGGGCAGTCATCTTAGCGAAGCCTGTCATACTTGTCATCTCTGTCACGTGTGTCACCAGCTGGACAAACCCGGCGCGGTACCATGAGAAGCCGGCGTTTGTTACATCTCAGGCAGATTTAGGAATTGGCATGGCCTACTACTACGGCATGGCCTAACATGAGAGCGGTCCTCTCGATGTGGAGCACTACTATGGAGCTGGTTTCTTTACATCCTACTATGGTATGGACCTCCGAGAGGCCACCGCTGACTACTACGATGCCGTCGATTGACTTCTTGTTCACTCTGGATGCACACCGACATGGTGGTGTGCGGTACTCCGGTGACACCCGTATATCGCGCGGTAATTTCCGGAGAAGAGGGGACTAGAAGACTCAAATTAGAGTTACGCGAGATCGCAAACCGACCCGGAATTTCAGCAAAAGCTAAAAAAAAATTGCGCAACGCTTCCGCCGCGAAGGGTCGAAATTGCCGAAAAATTGGAGCGATTTGTCTCGGGCAACCTGTGAAGCACAAAATTACGGCCTAACGCCGCGAGTGCTTATGCGTGCTATGGAAAGGGCAACGCGCGCATCCCAAAAGAATTTCGTCGAGCTGAAGATCTTCACTCGGACGCGGCTCCAAGGGGACCTGGAACCATCAAACACGACCACCGCCGCGGAACGCAAGCCCAAGCACAGACATTCCCGATTTCGTAGAAGGCACTAGGGGCTAGCTAAACTCGCAAGGCAAGGTCACATTCAATCAGAATTACGCAAAAGATCACGGAAGCGACGTGAAAAAACGGACTAATTACCATTTTATAGGAGGCTACACTCCTGCTTCTTTTCTTCTTTACACTTTCGGACTTATCTTATTCTAACTATTAAACGACCGCACGAGGTATGATTTCGATACTACGGCGGTCCACTATCCGGAATAGGATTTCGCTATTCACTTCAAGTATGCTTTCAATACAAATATATGGCGGTTACGGTTTCGTACTTTTTATGTTACACTTATCTCAGTTCAGTCCTCATCCCCGAAACTGGTTACACGCCTAACGTTGGTTTTACATTGGGGTTGGAGGATTGCGCGCTGTCTCGCCGCATTTTTCGCACTCGCCCCCCTTGCAACGGCACACTTGCTCTGGTGGTGCCCGGCCGTTTTTGGCTTTGGCATCGCACGGGCATTGGTTGAACATTGAGTACTTGGCGCTCGGCACCTTTCACCATCGAGAATGACGCCGCCACCGCTTGAAACCTACCCAAACCCTAGATTGAAACCTCGATTGACACATCACGAGTTAGCTAGTGACTAGAGTAACATTACATTTCTCCTAGCCGCCTGCCCGGGAGTACCGGCTGGCCCTGCAGTGCACCTCCCACCTTCGGGGTGAGGTGGTGTCATGGGAACACTGACTTTCACCCCCCATAAGGGGGGAGGTCTGTGGTGCCCTGTGTCACCCCTCGCCTGCTCGGATGTCACTTGCAGTGCCTGCCCGTTGCTCCGCTCGTGTGTCACCGTCTGTCCGACAGCTTAAACCCGAGTATCTTACCGTTTAATCTGACTTTAGACAACCGAGAACCCTACCTCACTGTGCCTCTGACATCCTTCTGGCAGTAAATATATTGCCATATATCTACTTTCTTATAAGAGTCACCTACTACTAGATACTACTATAGGGTACCTAATATTGTACTCTACATGACACTACCTGACTACGAAGTGGTCACTAAAGATGAAGCACTACCCATTCAATAGAAGGGTACACTACGGTATGCATGCTAGAAAATACGTCGAGGGCACTATCTACCGATTTACGTACAAAAAGCACACTCAGCAAATTACCTCTAAGGCACTACCAAGTAAAGTGCTTCTAAGCACTACCTACGAAAGGGATCGCGACGTGTGATCGTAGAATGTTGAAAATGTTTATTGTCGTTCTTAAAGATAATTTCAGGTCCCTCGAAGATCATCACACGCCATGGGGACGTGGAGAAGGGTCAAAACTGAAAATTGGCCTTGGCAGATCGCGCGAAGTTATTTGGCTGTAAAATGTCGACGATGCCCACACTTAACACGTCGAATTTTCTTGAAATTGAGGCGGTTGAGGAACAACTTTTGAGGGGTTTGGCTGTTCAGGTTGGTGTCGAGGAATCCCAACTTCCAGAGGGGTAGGGAGGAGAGAAGGGTCGACGAACGCGATCCGGCTGTAAATCTGGCCAGAAAATCTGCCAAATGGCTGATTAGTAAAGATTGACGTAAAGGTCAAAGTTCTCGAAGTAAAGATGCCCGGTCGACGGGTTGCTACTTCCCAGAAGTCCATTGTCCAACATGAAAATACGGCTGCCTCTAAAAACCTCGAAGGTGGCAAAATCGACAGTCGTTGGCGAATTGGGTTGGCACTACCAATTTTCATGATCTGAAGTAGGGGGGCGATCAGAAATCAGGCAGAGAGCGGACAGCGCGACTGCATTCAGCGCGAACTCGGAGTTGATGCTGCGTGAGAAGCCAGGGATGCGGCTGAAATTTGAGTGCCAAAAGTGGGGTCACAACTCCCACTTAAGGCTAAGAAATTCCGGGGAGACCAAATCCCGAAATAACTGTGACTACTGGGGTCACCACTTCCCAGAAGTCGCTGTAGGAGGTCGCAGCGGCCGAAAAGGGCAAGGGAACGCGAGGAGCCATGCCGGCTGTAAAATTAAGCTAGGGAAAAGCGGGAATCCCAAGATCTGCTGATCAGAAATCTGAAACAAACAGAGGAAGCGTAAGCGAGGCCCATAACCTCATGAGAAACCCGAAATAAACTAGCTATATGAGGGGGGGAAAGAAGGCGGTACGACAGCTGCCACAGAGTGGCAGGCAGCTGAAGGACAAGGCTTGCGGATAATATTACCAAGTAAGGGTTGGCGGCTTGCGCCGCCAAGTTATTACGAAGGGAAGATTGTCTGTGAGGGGCGCGTGTCGCAGTGTCATCATCATAACGTGTGACACTGCGACCGCAACTACGATGCTTCAGGTTGAGTGACACAAGGAGTCACCTACTACTAGATACTACTATAGGGTACCTAATATTGTACTCTACATGAGTTTTCC
>LGRX02016471.1:0-13180 GCA_001247695.2 Cymbomonas tetramitiformis
GACGAGATCAACGCGCCCGCAGCCGCAGCCGCTCAGCCACTGACATCAACGACGAGATCAACGCGCCCGCAGCCGCAGCCGCTCAGCCACCGACATCAACGACGAGATCAACGCGCCCGCAGCCGCAGCCGCTCAGCCACTGACATCAACGACGAGATCAACGCGCCTGCACCCGCAGCCGCAATCACACGTCAGCATCAACAATCACGTTCATATCACCACGCCACGCCCACTTCGTGTCTTGCCAGCTGATGTCTCCCTATCCATACGCCACCAGCTGGGGGGGGGAATATATTTAAAAAACTTGCCCTCCAATGCCACACCCACATCTCAAACCCAAAATCCCTCACAACACCCCACTCTCAACCACAGCAGAGATACACCGCCATTTCAGCACCCAGCAATAACCCAACGCCCCGCCAGCCCTTACATTGCCGCCCCTCGTTCATAATCGCGACAGCTGTCACAACTATGAACACGCTTAGAAGGGGTCCCTCGGGCACCCCTGAAAGGCCTGTCACAACCCCCATATTCAGTCACGCTACCGCAGCCCATGTCAGACCCCACCGCAGTTGCCCCCATCGCGCCCGTCTCAGCCGACAGCAAACGCCCCAGCCATGACCCCCTTTTTTCAGTAATTGTCATTCCCCCCTCAGTCACGGTCCTACCCCAGTACATTGTCCGCTCGAGCGCCCGGAGCATATCACGTTCACCCTCCTGCTCAGATCGCCCTCCCAGTTTAAATCATGCACGACGCCTCGTCAAGCGCTACATCGACGTCGCCGCGACCAGCCCGTGCCGATCCGCGAGAACCGCACAGCGTCGAGCACGACATCACGCGAAGTGACATCACGACACGACCACACATGACGTCTCGGCAATGCATGACAGGGCAAGCGCAAGCGCGCGTTGACACCAAACGCCGCTGTCACTGGGAACCAATGGTCACAGGGCATCCGAAACGACAATGGCATTCACGGACTTTCACTATGCTCGCTTGAGTATTTAGCTAGCTCTGCTTTCGAAAAGAGTGATCCGAACCTTTCAAAACCATTCTGCGGTATAGTGATATTTGCCTCTTGTGGCCTAGTATTAAATGTGATATTTGCATACATATACTTCGAATCCACACGAGAGCTTTGTCACTAGCAGTTTGTAAGAGTCTGGTTCGAATCCCCAGAGTGCCGGCACGCCACTCTGATGTATGTGCGAAGTCGCGCCGTTGTGCTTGTTTTATCTGTGAATTGCCCCCTGCGTTGCTCGTTTGCCTTTCTGCTTTTCATGCTTCCATCTGAGTCTGAATCTACAGTCTAAAAGAACTTTCTGCCCAACTGCAAACTGTCGAGGCATGTGAGTCTTATTGAATCTGGCTTGGCTAATTTCTGCTGCTCGGAAAATGTTGTCTACCGCGTTGGCATGTACAGCCGAGTACTGGTCAAAATGATCTCGAATAGCTCTTTGTATTGGAACAGGAGCTTCTGGCGGAATAGTGATAACCAGGTCATGAGGCGAAAGTGGTTGCGCCATCGAGTCGAGATAAAATGGTGAATAACCAGTTGATGCAGAAACGGCATTGTTAATTGCAAACTCCACCAGAGGCAACTTGTCCTCCCACGAATTGGCTGAAGTATCATTGCAACAACACCTGTGGATGAAAAATACCATCTAATCAGTTTATAAACCAGAGGATGGTGAAATCGAATCATGAATCAACAATTTGAAAAGTACCTGAGGATATCCTCGATGAAGGCATGGCTCCTCTCATTGGCAGCATTCGATTGTGGATGGTGTGATGACGTCATGGACAATCTCGTACCAGTAGATTTCCACAGTGTCTGCCAGAATGTAGAGGTGAATCTGGGGTCTCGATCTGAGATGATGTTCCTCGGAAGACCATGGAGTTTGAAGATATGCTGCATATAGATAGAAGCAGTATGCTGAGCTGTCCAGGTCATGCTGAAGGGGATGAGATGACAGCGATGAGAGAATTGGCACATTACCACAAATATACTGTCGTGCCCATTATTAGTGGTGATAGGCAGGTCAGTGATCCAATCAAGAGATACATCTAGCCATTTTGTCTTAGGCACGGAATATCGTATATGTGCCTGACCATAAGGCTTGTGTCTCCTCGTTTTCTGGCGCTGACAAACGGGGCACTCCCGAATGTACTTGATGGCTGCCGTTGTCATTCCTGGCCAATAATACCGGCTACGCAGAAGATGAAGCATGCGATTTTTGCCTACATGACCAGAAATAATGGCTGAGTGGCACTCATGAAGAAGAATGTGGCGAAGTTGTGTGATCTCACCGTCATCTGTGGGGACTTTAGCTGTTGGTGGAATGTACAGCTGTCTGCCATATATGGTCTTACGATAGATCAACCCCTGAATGAGCTCGAAGTTGTAGCTGCTGACTGACTGTGATGAAGTCGATGATGTCAGCTTAGCCAAAATAGTCTGTGCAAATGTGTCACGATCATATTCGGATATAATGATGTCGTGCAGCTGATGAGCTGATGAAGAAGATATAAGAGCAATGAATGTAGGATCTGCAGATGGAATGACCTCGCTGATGTCCATGTGCTGAAGACAATCAGTGAGTTCAAGAAGTGCAGAGATACGAGTGAGTGCATCTGCAACCTTATTCTTCTCGCCAGCAATGTGCTCTATACGGAAGTTGTACTCGGAGAGCTCATCCAACCACCGTGCCTGTTTGGGGCTCAGTGTGGATTTGGTCTGGAAATAAACCAGTGGCTGATGATCTGAGCGTACAATAGTCTCAGGAGCTCCCAACAAGATGTGGCGAAAGAATCGGAAGCCTTCTACAATGGCAAATAGCTCAGGAATAGGCCAACGTCTCTGTGTATCGGATAGAGTGACGCTGTGATAGCCACATGGCTTCATACCTTTTCCTTGATCCTGGAGTATCACTTGACCAACGTGTGTGCCTGATCCATCGACCTCCATAATAGATGGCAGTTTCTGATCTGGAAGCTGTAGTACTGGAGCATTGCAGATGGCACTTTTAAGGTTATCAAATGCCTGCTGCTGCTCAGATTCCCAGACAAACTCTGCATTATCTTTAAGGAGACGATTGAGCGGCTCGGCAATCTTGGAGAACTTTGGTATTAATCTCCTGAATTGACCGACCATGCCCAAGAATGACCGAAGGGATGACTTGCCGTCTTTAGCCATACGGCGTAGAGGCTGCTTTCGAACGGTAGGACCATAAGACACTGGAGGCTGAATTGCCACGACTGCTCGGATTCTGTCTTCGATGATGGACAAGCCTGCTTCAGAGATGTGATGTCCGATAAAGTCTATAGATCTGACGAACAACTCCACCTTGGAAGGCCTGATGTAGAACTGGTGATCTCTGCAACGCTGGAGGAACTGCCGAACATGCTTCACATGGCTGTCAAAATCTGGACTGTATACAATAGTGTCGTCCATGAATATGACAAGGAACTGGTCGATGAAGTCAAAGAATGCCCGGTTTCCTACACGAAGTGCTGTTGCAGGAGCATTGGTCAATCCGAAAGGCATAACTGTCCATTCATAACTCCTATGCTGTTATCTCACGCGGATACGACATTGAAATCGATCGATTTACACCCCACAAACGCCAATTTGGACCCCTTAGACACCCCCTATCAAGGCATTCGATAGCTCAAAATGTGCCTAACGATGCCAAGAAGAACTTGGTTGCAAGCACGAACACGTATGTCTTCATATGCACCTTAACAAGGAACGGTCTAGCCGACCATGCCGTAGACATTCCAAATGCCATAACAGCATAGGAGATAAGAACCGTATCTGGTACGAATAGCAGTTTTATGAATGTCGTCTGGATGAATGGGGATCTGGTGGAAAAACTGGTTGAAATCAAATCTACTGAACCAGCGTGCTCCCTTAAGCTGTTCAAGAAGGGTATCATGGGGTGGCAACGGATATGTGTCCTTTATGGTGATATTGTTAAGGGCACGATAATCGCAACACATCCTCCACTTTCCCCCTGGCTTAGGAGCGAAGATGATTGGGCACCCATATGGTGATGATGATGGACGAAGGATACCCAACTCGACATATTTAATGATTTGCCGTTTGAGCTCCTCCATCATGGGTACTGGAATGGTACGAACTGGCTGTGATGGTGGCTTATGCCCAGGTTCAATGTTGATTCGATGATAACCACCTTCAAACCGTTCTGGCCTATGACCAGCTGGAAGATCCTCCTGGAATATGTCTGAGAAGTCTTCTCTCACTTGATCACGTGCTGCTGTGACCTCGGGGTCTTCCATAGTGGTATCTGTGTCTGATGCTGCAAAGACCAGTTCACCGTCGACCTCTGAGAGAAAGAGGAGATAAGCTACGGCTTCTTCAGCCGAACCACTGGATCGAATGCGACGAAGGTGCTTCCTCATGGTGGTGGCGCTGACCAATTCCATTTCAGGAAGACCATCTGAGTCTGGAGTCTGCTCAACTCTGGATAATACTGTGCGAATACTGGAGCCTGATGAATGCTTCCTAGTGATCGTCAGATTTTTGGTCTGAAAGTCAATGTGTGGATTCCTCCTCTCCAACCAATCTTGACCCAGAATGACAGTGAATGGTTTCATGTCAATGATGTAGAAATCTTCTGTATCCTTATACTTGCCCAGCGAAAATGTAGCCTTGGGAAGATAGGATGTACATGGAAGTTGGCTTCCTCCAGCCAATCCTACTGAAAATGATGAAGAATCTGTGGGAGCTATACCAAGCTGAGCAGCAAACTGTCTGTCGATGAAAGACGATGTGGCTCCTGGATCTACCAAAATGTGAGTACTCTGTCCATATACTTTCCCTTTGTACAACAACAGCTTCTTCTGTGATTTCAGCTGTGCTGTTTGAGACTGCATCTGTGCGATGTGCTCTGAGGGATTGTCCATCTGCTGAAACTGTAATGTCAGACTGGAAAGGACTTCTTCTGAGATGCTCTCAACCCGGCCACTTGCTTCAGTGGCATCTTCAGGCTGATCTACCCTCGGGGTGCTCTCATCACCGGTACCTGTGCAGTACCCTGAGAGTTTCCCTGAGGAGCTGGAGCTGATGGAACTGGATCTGGAGTTGCAACTGCTGCATTGATGCTGTGCTGACTCTTCAGTTCATTGACTAAGGTGTTGATCGAATTGACGAGTTTGCCAGACCCGTCCTTAGCACCCTGATTCTGCTGCTGCTGTCTCCGATTCGGGAAAGGATTCTGAGCTGGTGGCTTTCCCTTGATATCTTTTCCATCATCGGTTCTGGTGGCATAACAATCCTTCTCGATGTGACCAGGACGACCACAACGATGGCAAGTCTTATTATTCTGTGATTTTCCTTTTCCTTTTCCTTTGCCCTTGCCTTTACCACCTTTTCCTTTATTCCGATTCTGATTGGAATTCTGGCTGCCACTCTGATTCCAATTCCGATTTCTGTTGGATCTGTCATATGGCTTCTGGCCACGTCCTCTGTCCTTATCCTTCTTGGCTGGACCTCCAGATGACTGCTCCTTCTGACCCCGATAGTGAAGAGTTTCTGATTGCTTTGAGTGAATGACGTAGTTCAAATCAAGCAATACCTGTGTGGTTTCTTGCCACGACAGATTGTTCCTCTGTTCTTCTGTCAGGTATCTGAGCTGGAACTGTCTGCGGAGATCAGAATCCATACTAGTGACGAATCTGTCCTTTATCAGCACATCATTTAAATCAACTGCTGCTAGAGAAGCCAGTGATGTAAATGTGCGCAAATAATCTGCAAAGGTTTGGGTTCCTTGAGTCAGTGCCATAAGGTGTTTCTTGGCTACTGATCTCTTATGAGGATTACCAAATTGTCTGAGGAATGTCTGTCTGACCATCTCATAGGTGGTATATGGCTGTTTTGCCAAGACCTGAAAATAGTGTCTATCATTATTCTGTATGAGAGTAAGAAACACTGTGATCAAATCCTTATCATTGACACCTGGATAAGTGAACTGGAAATATCTGTCCACTGTATCCAACCAGACCTCTGCGTCCTGTCCTGTTTTGAATTCCCTAGGTGGTGTCATTTTCACCTTGGGAACCAAACTGGGTGGAGCTGGTGGAGCTGGTGCTGGTACTGAATCTGCATCTGGATCTACAAAGACCATCGGAGGACTGTCTTCTGTATATTCTGCTTCTGGTGCCTGAGGCTCATTGGCAGGATCCTTGTACCGGCTCATATCTGGCTTCATGCGACTGATGTTGTCATAATAGCCTATATGGTCATATCTGGTTAGTGTATCGGCATAACCAGCGATCCACTTCGGGATTTTAAACCGACTGTATGCATCGTATGAACCGAGGATGTCGAAAAACCAAGTCGAATGATCTGGGTTGATATCAGGAATCTAGACTTCGTCAGAAGATACTGCTCTAGCACAACGCTAGCTCATCTATGCCGAATGCCTCCCATCTCACAGATGGTACCGCTATTGGGCTGTGAACCCGAGGCATTGGTTGAACGACTGGTATCGGCAGAACGAATGATGCGTTCGCCCTATGATACCCGCATGCTTGTTCCGCACATGCTAGAAGCGAAGATGATTTCTTCTCCGCGAACCGTTCGGTACTTCAAGAAGGTATCTTGCTTCGCCATCTTCGAGTCCGACTTACGGCCTCTTGATGACAGGTGTCATTCAAGTCTTTCCTTGAATAAATGACAGATGATGTGACTTATCATCTCGATGACATGTACAGTCATAGTCGACCGTACTGACGACTGTCTGTCATTATAATGTATGACATGACTCGACATGACATGATATGGTATGACGTGTCTGACAGGTATGACACGTATGACATGTATGACATGTATGACACATGTGTCATCGGTCATAACCCTGACACACAATTCGATAACACGCTTCTATATGTTATTTCATTTTCTAAATGGTCACTTACTAAATGTTTTACCTCTTGAATATCGCTTGCTTGAGCTACCGATTGATTTACAATGACACCATTAATTGATACCTCATATCTAGAGAATAGGTTAAATATCTCCGGCAAAAATGTGTGACACGTTTTCAATACACCTCCTCCACTATCGTACGTAAATGCACGATTGGTTTTGGCAAAGAATCTTATAGCAAATTTGCGCGTGTCGATAAAACTATTTATAGGTAGATTTATCTCCAAAGAACCTCCTCCACCATTAACAACGGTCGAGTTTGATGTCAATAATTCAAATTGATTCTGGCTGACATCTGTCATTTGAGTTGTCGCATAACTTAAAGATTCGGGATAATAGCTGTCTAACATTTCTTTATAATAATATATAATGCAGATAAATTTATTGCGAAACATTGCTTATAACTTCAACTTTTAATGAAAAACTGAAATATACATTTCCTGAGCGAGCTTGGCTAACAAGAGACGACGGTGTCCGACCATTGTCTTTTGAAATTTGAAACATTAGTCTTCCACGTGAGTCCGTTAATGCAAAGTTTATTTGTGACAATAGACTTGGACTTATGATAACGCTATAATTGTTGTTGGCATCTATATATGAAAATGATGGCTTAGATAAGTCGTCGATAGCAATTTTAAATAGTATATCACTAGATATCATCTCACCGACTTGGTCGTCACTAGCTTGACTTAGATTAACAACCTCTAAAGCCGAGCTTGAAACTAACGATTGTGTGCGGAGATATAACTCTCGAATTGTGTTCGATGTATATGGAAAGTAGCTTTGCATAGTCTTTGATGATGTCTTTTGAAACATCGGTTCTAATTGGCTCAATTCAGATTTACCTACCAAATCTCGCTCCCGAACCGGATTGCCCCCTAAAAGTTCGCTCGAATCGTTGTTGAGTGCATCGTTTACCGTTGATGCAAATGGGCTTATTGCATTTATCAAAGTTCCGCTACACCTCGCTATGCTTTTGGTTGCGAAGAAGTAAAAATCAAACTTATCTTCCAAATCATTGTCGAATTCCAACACAATTAATTTGAGGCTTGCATCGGCTTGTGTTGCTACACTAGCCGTCACCGTTACGGCGGAACCGGCGGGTCCTAGTTGCTTATTTATAGCATCACCTATAGCCGCCAAAATTTGTGCGTCGTCAAATGTTTTAGGAAAAGGAAAATTTTGGGGGTTGATTTCAATTTTAAACAACTTGTTGGCATTAGCTGTTTTGTCTCCCAAAAAAAATGTATTGTTCGTTTGATTTATATCATAAAATGTCTTTTCAATGTAAAAATCATTAACGGTGAGTTGCAATTGGTCCGTCGTCTTATATGAAAGCAATTGACTCGGAATATTATATTGACCCAGTCGTGAATCGAGTAAACTATTTTGTTCGCTATTAAAGTATAACATTTTTGAGAATTTCGAGACATTCATCGTTATTATATGGTTACATTATTTCTAACATAATCGCTTAGCTCTTGTTCACTCATTTTGGCATACTTGTAATAATCTTCTTGAGTTTCACGTGGTTTCGGTTTCACCAAGGATTTATTATCGTACCAATTTTGGAATTTGTCGGGATTTACCATATATGCTTTAATTGTGTATACTAGAATCGAATCGGGGAGATGTGGATGTAGTTCCTTATAATGTTTAAAATAGTCGCACATAAGTTCCTTTTGCCGGTAGGTGAAGCACTTTTCGGAAATGTCGGCGATACAATTCATTTTTCTGATAGTATTATATTAATGAAAACAATTAAATTGAATGATACAAAACTTAAAATTCAACCACCGAAAGCTAGTGCATTTCAATACGAAACAAGTGAAAACCTATTGAAACAACCATTTAATATCTTGCTAATCGGTCGACGTGGTTCAGCCAAATCGACCTCGGCGTGTAACTATTTACGAATGCTTAAACAAGATGACAATTGCGACCGTATATTGTGCATAAGCTCAACATTCTCATCCAATAAATCACTAATGGAAGACCTAGATATAGAGGATGAAGATGTGTTCGACCCGGACGACCCAAAAACCATTGATAATGTATTAGAAATTATGGACAATGAAGCGGAAGGTTATGAAACCTATTTAAAAGAATTGGAAATTTACAAGCAAGTTATGAAAATGATACATAGCGATTCGGTAAGTATACTCGATATCCCACCAGAATACTTGTTAAAATTTGCTTCAAACAATTATCAACCACCGACATATAAGTATCATCATCAACCGAGAATCGTAGCATTCGTTGATGATGCGCAAAGCACTCGGTTGTTTGGTAACCGAAAATTTATCAATATGTGTGTACGGCATAGACATTGCGGAATGTTCTCAAAAAATATTGGAGGTGCTCTAGGCTTGAGTTTGTTGATTTGCGTCCAAAACTTTTCAAGCGCCCAATTTGGTTTACCTCGTGCCGTAAGAAACAATGCAACGGCATTATGTTTGTTCAAAATATATGATGAGAAAGAGATGGAAAACGTTTTCAAATCGGTCTCGGGAGAGATACCTCTTGAAGAATTTATGGAAGTATATGATTATGCCACCAAAGAAAAATATTGTTTCTTGCTTATAGACTTAAACCCCAAGGATGCAAACAAAAATATCGGAAATGCTTTGATGAACTAATAGTACCGAATGCCAATTTAAAAATGGAAAGTTGATAGTAAATATATATGAAAACTCCTTGTGAAAAATGTACGGCTATGACCAAATCCGGGCATCGATGTAAGAATATGACTTGCAAATGGAGTCCATTATGTTATGTACACAAGCAAGTTGTAATCGGCGATAGCCAAATACCCAACTCGGGTCAAGGTGTATATGCTAAAGACAATTTGAAGAAGAACACCGTGGTGGGAAAATATACCATTGGAACCGACAAAATGACGTTACAACAAATGAACGCCAAATTCCCCAACGTGAAGGATAGAACTCATATTTGGAGCAACAATCGAAATGCATATTTTGATGCTGAAAAAACCAATTCAATTGCGGGCAAATACAATAGTTGTACGCCTCTAGATGCTAGAAAAATGGGATGTAAGAATAATGCAAGAATCAACAATGTAGGGAACATAGTACTAAATCGAAATGTAAAACAAGACCGCGAGATATATGTTTCTTATGGAAGGGAATATTGGAGAAATAGAAAATAAAATTTCAAGAGAGGAAATTTAAGTCTCTAGGTAATTTCATTTTATAACAAAACCACGCCGTTTCAAAGTTACATTTTCCCGGGAAAGTTCTTTCTTTATTTACAATTTTGTAAAATTGAATTCGTTTCCTAGGTATTATTAATTGGATGTCATTTGCAAATAATTCGCGCAAATAGTTTGTGTTGAGCATTGATATCGGACACAACAACATAAACGGTTTACCAATTTTCTTTAAATGCGTCAATACTTCTTTTTTTTGGGAATATGGGATGTTTGACAATATGAAATCATAATCTAATGTTTCACTATCTATGAAAAAATCTAGAGTTGGTTTGTGTATAACCTTTTGGCAACCAATCTCTTGTAGGTATTCGCCCGCAATTCCATCACAATAAAACGGTTCATATAATATTTTTTCTTTCGGAATAAATTGCTTGATATTTTCAAAAGCGGACTTAGGAGTAGCATAGTCGTCATATTTTGTAAAAGTCTTGGTGTGAAATGACGCCATATTTATCGAATTATTATATTAACAATTATTATATAAAAGAAATGTCTTTACGCATAAAAGGATTCCAAAATCAAATGAAAATTCGCTCCGGTCTCCAAGCTCCTCAATATGTCATCAATGAACCGATTGTAGGTGGTAATAAGTTAAATGAATTTTCAAAATTCCGAGGTAACAATGGACCTATGAATCCTATGTTAATGAACACTCACCGCCCCGCATCCTCGATGATAGAACCGTGCCGCTCCGTAAGTCGATATTTTGAAAGAAGTTCGCGAGGTTCATATCCGGACGGAGTAGGTTATAAGAGTTATCTTGTGACAAATAAAACGCCAATTAACGCGGAAACGGTTGTGTTCTATAGACCTCGTTATCATCCACAAATTAAACATTTAAAGTATCCCAATCAATCTAGTATAGGTGGTATATATATGCCACAAAACAAAAGTGAAAGCAAGTAAATTTATGTTGGCTTATTTTCTTTTTGTTTATATTAAATGCCAAAGAAAGGTGAACCGTTGTCCGATGAACACAAACAAATTCTTGCCAAGGCTCGAGAAAAGGCGTTAGCGATTCGACGTGAAAAAACTAAACAAAAAGCCGACATCAAATTAGCAAATGAAATAGAAAAGAGGGAAATGCACGAAAAAACTCAAAAAGTGATATCAAAGGCGGTGACCAAGGATGATTCCGAACCCGAATGTGATACTAACGATTCAATAGATGAGGAACAATTAAAAGAGCATCAAAAGGACGAGGGCGAGGTGACAATTCTTAAAAAATCTATCAAAAAAATTAAGCCCAAGAAAAAAGTTGTTTATGTACAAGAGTCAAGTGGCGAATCGAGTGAGGAGGAAGAAATTGTTGTAAAGAACAAAAAAAAAAAGTAAAAAAGTATCTAAAAGCGAAATCAACGAATCGCCATCCGTGGAGTTAAGTGAACGTGACAAATTATATATGTTAACAAAGAAGTCTTTGCTAGGTTTTAATTATCAATAACAAATTATAAAGACTTCAATCTATTGCTTAATATTTTCATCGTATACCATGATTAGGCATAAATAACGGATGCTTATTGGATATGTTTATCTAAAATTTGTCAATTGCTATGATTAGGCAGTATTTCGTGCTATTGGCTGGTTTCAGAAATGATGTCCAATAGTCGTAAATGATTTCAATCGCGCTGTCGATAATTCTGCCACATCCGCGATGTATCGACTGACGTCGACGAATATCGACTTTTGGGGTGCCCGGTAGATTTTTGGCGTGCCAGGTAGATTTTTGGGGTGCCAGGTAGATTTTGGGGTGCCGGGTAGATTTTGGGGTGCCCGGTAGATTTTGGCGTGCCAGGCAGATTTTTGGGGTGCAGGTAGATTTTAGGGTGCCCGGTAGATTTTAGGGTGCCGGTAGATTTTTGGCGTGCCGGGTAGATTTTGCAATTTGAGTTCTGATTTTTGTGTGCCAGTTCTGATTTATTCGAGCGACAGTCAAACGCGCACGCGATGAATTCAGTTCGATTATAAATTTATAACTTTATAAAAATATAAAGTTATAAAAATATAAAGTTAAAAAAAGGATATGAGAGAATGTGAGAGAATAACATAAATTAACATTTATTTATTTAAATAAAAGGTAATGAGTAGTAGGGTAATGGGTTGTTTTAAAAAGTATTTCAAAGGAAGAAAAGTATTTTTGTAGAATAAATTTTATGATTTAGAAAATGTTTTTTCAAATGCCCATTACTAGCTACCCAATACCCTATTCGTTTATTAAATACGCATTTTTACCGAGATGACCGAGACGATGCTATTTCCGCGATTTAACCTGCTGAAATTTGGGGGGGTCAACGTAGGGGGCCCCCCATCGTCGATTAAATCGGCAAATTTTGATTTTTGTGACCCCTAGACACCCCCACATATGAGGGAATATGAGGGAATGTGAGAGATTAACATAAAATTACTTAACTTTTTATATATATTTATTTATATAAAAAGTAAGGGGTAGTAGGGTAATGGGTTGTTTATAAAAGTATATCAAAGGAAGAAAAGTATTTTTGTATAATAAGTTTTATGATTTAAAAAATGTTTTTTTTTTAAAATGCCCATTACTCGCTACCCGGTACCCTATTTTATTAAATACGCATTTGAACTAAATTACGATTTCTGACGTAATTCTCACGTAATTTCTCGAACCTAAACCCTAAACCCAGAAACTAAACCCTAAACCTACTGAAATTTGGGGGGGTCGACGAAGGGGACCCCCACCGGCGATGAAATCGGCAAAATTTAATTTTTGTGACCCCTAGACACCCCCCTCAGACCCCCGCAGACCCCCGATGACAGGGCTGTCATAATTTCAAATCAGATAGCCAAAGTTAGTCAATGATAGCCAATGATAGCCAAACTATAGAGTACTGTCGGTTTTCTGTACTGTACTGTCGATTTTGGGGAATTATGTGCCGACGTGGCAGCCGTGCGACAGTACAGTACAGTACAGCCCGAAGGTTTAAGCGAAATATTATCGAGAGAGGGGCATGCAGTATTTTCCACC
>LGRX02016472.1:0-14268 GCA_001247695.2 Cymbomonas tetramitiformis
CCCCTGGCCTACGCTCTGTGAATGGCCCACCCCTGCCCTAAGCTCTGTGAATGGCCCGTCCAATAAAAGTGAGCGGTGCCTCGTGCCAGGAAGGATCAATGCCCTTTCTGGATTTTAGCTCCCTGTCATCTGCCTCATCTCTTGTTCGGCTCTACACCCCCTTCCTGACATTCTGTCACACCTCGTTTTTGGGTGTCGGGCAATGCGCTGTGGCTGCCTCCATTACTGGGCTGGTCGACTGCTGTGTGGGTATTCACAACAGAGTTTCGTTGCAATGGAGTTGGATGGGGCGGTTGTTTCTCTTGCGCCTGGAAAAGGCAGGATGCCCAACGAGCACAGCTCCCATGTCGAGGGAGAGGGAGGGTGCCTGAACCCCTCTGCAGTTGAGGAGGAATCACTGGGCGAGGTGCTGTGGTGGTCAATGGCGTCAGGCAACCCGCTGTGGGAAATGCCTAACGCCTTCCAAGATTCCGCCACCTTCACCTTCGAAATTGTCAACGACGGTCGTATTGCGAACCTCTCACCCCCGAAGCCCCCGTCGCCTGTGCCTCCCCGCCGCCCATCGACTGCCTCTCCCGTCCCACCCCCGAGCTCACTGCTGGCACCCACGCCTGAAGCTTCCGACGATGGCTCCAAGGTGCGGCAAATGCCACACGTTCATCCTCTTCTCCCGTCCCCCCTTCTCACCTCTCTCTGCCGTCTGCCCTGGGAGCGCCACTGGATTTTCCGCGAGCTTCGTGGTGCGGCGAGGCTCGCGTTCCCGACCGCAATTTCGATTGTATGCCCAAGTAGCCTCAGGCTCTGGGTAATAACTAGCAGTACCTCATGGCACAGCAAAAGTGAAGTGTGATCGCTTTCCTGATGAACCTCCTGCCGTTGGATGCACGTGAGAAAGCTGGCATTATCCGTCTGATGCATGTTGGGCAGAAATGGCACTGTCATAGTGCCGAGGGGCTGAACTGCGGTGAATGACTCCCGCTTTCGCGAAGGTCGATGTGCCGCAATCCGTCACGCCCCACTCCCGGCAAACACCCGGATGTGTCCAGTCTAAGCCGCAGATGGTGGGCTCGCGCTTGCGAGGGCGAAGGCGGCGACGGCGACACACATTGGTCGGCATCGATCCTTGCGAGACACCGCCGTGGTGCCGACGGCCTCCGAGGAGCACGCGCGGCATCCAGGGAGGGGCGCAATACTGTGGCTGGCGGCGCTGGCTTTCACAACACGCGCCCCCCGTGCATCGTGCCTTGCATTCTATGTGGGAAGGGTAAAATGTGATTAAGAGCGAACCAGAGGACGGCCCGGTTGTCACAGGCAAAGAGCAAGTGGGAGAGCCCCGTGCTGCTCTCTGGGGTCGTCATGGTAGGGGCTGCGCTGCTGATGCTCGGCTGCCAAGTCAACTGCAGTCGCATGCAGCGCCGCCTCCGAGAGTCGCGGAACGGGTCTCGCGCGGTGACTGCCCGCAAGGCTTTTATCTGCCCGTCCTCCGCTGCCACCGCTTTCCTCTCCATTATGTTGCTGGAGATTCGATGATCCCGCCTTGGCATGAGTGAGAGCTGACTGCAGATGGAGTGTTGCTGTGAAGAGCGATGAGGACGAGCTTCGACCTGACACCTCGGGCATCGGGGCCGCCTGCATTCCTGATGGCCTCGTTTTGATTTCTGTAGTTGGGTGTCTCACGCGCCCCCCGCGGGGTGTGCATACGTTAGGCCGGCGGGAGCTGTAAAGAATTACCTGGCCAGGGGGCTGCAGAAGGAGGACGCCTGCGGCTGCAGCTTTGGGACTCGAGCCAGGTTCGTCTCTGCTATCTTTACAAAGCGCCTCTGGAGGGCAGCGCGCCTCTCTGATTGGCCATGTGCATAGCCGCATCTGAAAGTCCATAGTCGCGATGTGGCAAGAAGCCAACACCGAGACTCGATTCTACCACAGCTTGCACGCACGCATGTAGGGAAGGCGCACGGTTCGACACTTTTTAGTTCAACCATAGGCCCACATGAACGAGGCTTTGCAAGGGCTGCCGGAACGTAACTTTCCGATCGATGGATGATTGGTGGAGTATGTATCTGCATCCACTGTCTGTGCGAGGACGGCGCAAATATGGATGTGCTGTTGGGCGAAGCCTTGACTGACGCACCCTCTCTGGTGACTATTGCGCAGTCATTTGTTACGATCCCTCCTCTGGATGCGTGACACACAAGCATGTCACATGCAGGAAGCGAACCTGGATATGGAGCTGGATGCGCCGAGACTAGCGCAGAGCACGCCTGAGCAACGTCACTCCACGGATGCTCTGCGAAGAAGTGAGAGCGCTATGACCAATGACGGAGCCGCGTCCGATTCTCAAGCTTCAGCGCAAGCGCAGAGCAGGTCGTCGTCGATGTTTTGATTGCCTCTTTTCTAATCGGCTTCTGTGTAATGAAATTCAAAATATATGAAGTCGCTTCATGTCTCTCCCTACCTCGTCATTGACCGACCACTCTCCTGGCTAACGGATCACGTTCGAGAGTCAAGGACTTATGTTGATGTGTAGTCAGAGGGTATCTCGGGCAGGAAACGTTTCTAGATATTCTTCCTGTCAGAAGATAAGTCTTTGGGGAGGGGATGTTTTTCTCGATATGCAGCACACATGCTGAAACGAAGTCAGAAGAAAGTGGAAACCGGATATGGAATGTTATTGCTATTCCCCAGCGAGCAGATGTTAACGGCAGCACCGAGTTGCGCCACATAGGTTTGTGCCATGTGCTGACTGGATGTTGACGGCAGCACCGAGTTGCGCCACATAGGTTTGTGCCATGTGCTGACTGGATGTTGACGGCAGCACCGAGTTGCGCCACATAGGTTTTTGCCATGTGCTGACTGGATGTTGACGGCAGCGGGAGTTGCGCCACATAGGTTTGTGCCATGTGCTGACTGGATGTTGACGGCAGCACCGAGTTGCGCCACATAGGTTTGTGCCATGTGCTGACTGGATGTTGACGGCAGCACCGAGTTGCGCCACATAGGTTTGTGCCATGTGCTGACTGGATGTTGACGGCAGCACCGAGTTGCTTCGCCATAGGTTTGTGCCATGTGCTGACTGGATGTTGACGGCAGCACCGAGTTGCGCCATATAGGTTTGTGCCATGTGCTGACTGGATGTTGACGGCAGCACCGAGTTGCGCCACATAGGTTTGTGTCATGTGCTGACTGGATGTTGACAGCAGCATCGAGTTGCGCCACATAGGTTTGTGCCATGTGCTGACTGGATGTTGTAGGCATTCTCTCATCATACCGCATTTGTCAGCAGCACCTTGAACATGTTTGCTGTCTGAAGCATTCACGTTTTCGTAATTTCCCCCTTTGAAAAGCGCCGCCGCTTTTCAATATCGATGACTTTGGGCTCTAAGCAAATGTTGGATGGGGTTTGTCTGCAACACAACAGCTCCGACTATGGCCAGCCTTGAGCATGACGCTGAGATCATCATCGTGGACACCAAAATGAGTTCCCAAACCCCAAGAAATTCAGAGCTTCTCCAAATTCGGACTGCCTGGTCAACATGCCCATCTCCGGCCGACTCGCTGTCAAGCAGCAAGGTGCACCAGATGCACCGTAGCTGCTACCTATGTATAGTAATTTCGCTGACAAATGCCAGATACCCATGTATAGTAATTTCACTGATGAGTGCGCATGTGTACACATTCACCCACCTATATACACTGCAAGATCGGATGGGAGCAATTCAGTTTATCATTCTCAGCCCCTTACTGTAGGACAACCCTTGGGAATACCGGCTGTGTCGTGGGTGTACAGACTCTATTGAGGCTTTGGGGCAGGTAGGGAGCCGGGTGGTGGTCCCGAGCGTAGGCTTGGTGGTGGGGAGATGGCTCGAGCTGTCGGCGAGGCAGCGGTGAACTGGCTAAAGATACACGGCAGCGCTGTAGCACACACATCGGGACACTTATCCGGATTCTCCAGAGCTTCCTAGTGAAGAACGAGGCCATCTAAGCCTTACTGAGCCACCTGAACCCCTCTGCACCTGCACCGCTGGCGCGTTGCTGCCGTGTCCCTGGAGCCGGTTCACCTCTGGCCCCCAAGCTGCTCGAGCCATCTTTCCACCACTAAGCCGACGCTCAAGACCACTCCTCTGCTCCCTGAGCCTCACTGGCCTACCCAAGCTCTCTGCAACTGCCCTGCCGGCGCACTACTGCTGTGTCTGTGAAGCCGCCTCACCTCTGTCCCTGGAGCCACTTGAACCATCTCTTCTTACCACCAAGCCCACGCTCGGGACGCTGCCCTCTACCTGCCTAGAGCCTGGTCTCAGGAGACCTTGCCCACCCACGACACGGCCGCAATCCCCAAGGGCTGTCTCAAGGGGCTGAGAATTATGAACTGGATTGCCCCCATCCGAACTTGCGCACCCGCCGCCGACTTGCGCCTGCAGCCCTCTACCCCCAGCGCGAGCTCTATGGGACTGAACCCCTTGCACTGAAAGCCCTGCGAGGAAGCTGCGAACATGAGCAATGCGCTCCACACTATCTTGCGCTGCAACTGTCGTGCTGCACTGTTCCTACTTGGGTCCCATCCCCACAGTTGCGTGTTTGTGTGTGTGTCCCAAGCTCTCCCAGTGGCCGATAGCTCACCATCCGGTCGACGCCATCCCGACAGTTTCTCGTCACTGTTAGTTCCGGCACGGCCAGCAACTTTGCCGGGAACGAAGCTGATGAGACGCCGTATGCTACCGTGCAACCTGTTGTAAGTGGGCATCGCTGATGGGATAGGTTCCCGGACTCTGAGGTGTCCAGCATGTGTCAGACCCACTCGCTGCCCTCCCCCCTCAGAAGCCCCATGCCAACCGCCTCCTCAAGGAGGCCGGCCACCCGCCTGCTCGCCCCCATCAAAGTAACCTCCCCTCCCTCAGCCAAGGCCATCGCTTGCTCGCCCCGCTCTGCTCCCGAGTCTAGACCCCACTCGCTTGGCTGGGCCCGCCTGCGCCCACGGGTGCCCCTCCAGACCGAGCCTCGACGGTGCCCTCTCCTCGACCCCCCGCAATGCGCAGGTGCTCCGCGTCCCGCCGTACATCCTCGATCCTCTCCAAAAGCCTCGATGCATGTGTGGGCTTAACCTTGGACCGACTTCTTTGGCACACCGTAGCCGTAGAAGACCGGCTGCACTATGTACCCACGCCGGGGATCAAAGGATGCAGCACACACTTCGGGACACCTATCCGGAATCTCCGGAGCTCACTCGTGAAGAATGGGACCCCCTAAGCCTCCCTGAGCCACCCGAGCCCATCTGCATCCGCAACGCCAGCGCACTGCTGGCTTGTGCCTGAAGCCGGCTCATCCCTGCCCCCCGAGCTGCGTGAGCCATATCTCCACCACCAAGCTCACGCATAGGACCGCCCCTCTGCTCCCTGAGCCTCACTGGGCCACCTGAGCCCCTCTGCGACTGCCCTGCCGGCGCACTGCTGCTGTGTCTCTGGAGCCGGCTCACCTCCGCCGATCGAGCCACCCCTCCACCACCAAGCCCACATCCCACATCACCCCGCTGCCCCCTACAGCCTGGTCTCAAGAGAGCTTGCCCACCCACGCCACGGCCAGAATGCCCAAGCGCTGTCCCAAGGGGCTGAGAATGATAAACTGGGTTGCCCTCATCCAAACTTGCGCATCCGCCACCGACTTGCGCCTGTAGCCCTCTACCCCCCGCACCAACTCCCCGTGACTGGAGCCCTTGCGCTGATTGCCTTGCGAGGTGGCCGCGAACTTGAGCAATGCGCTCCACACTTGCGCTGTAACTGTCACGCCGCACTGTTCCTACTTGGGGTCCCATCCCCACAGTTGCCTGTGTGTCCCAAGCCCTCCCGGTGGCCGATAGTTCACCACCCGGTCGTCGCCTTCCCGACAGCTGCTCACTGTTAGTTCCGGCACGGCCAGCAACCTCGCCCGGTGGGCACGGAAGCTGATGAGATGCCGTATGCTGCCGTGCAACCTGTTGTAAGTGGTCATCGCTGCCGGATGGGCCCCCGGGCTCTGAGGGGCCCGGCGTGTGTCAACTCCACCCGCGGACCTCCCCACATCTCCCCCGTCATCCTCATCAGTTCCCCCCATGCCATCAACCCCCCAAGAAGGCCGGCCACCCGCCTGCTCGCCCCCATCAAGGTGGCCACCCCTCCCTCAGCCAAGGCCATTGCTTGCTCCGGCGAGGCCCCACTCTGCTCCTGAGTCCAGACCCCACTCCCCGGGCCCGGCGACAAAAGGTCATCCCACTCATTCAAGATATCCTCGACACTTGACGCCGCCTGGCTGAGCCCGCCTATGCCTGCCCGTGCCCCTCCAGATCGCGCCTCGGCGGTGCCCCCTCCTTGACCCTCCACAGTGCCCAGATGCTCCACCTCCCGCCGCACGTCCTCCATGCTCTCCAAAAGCCTCGATGCCATCGCGCCTGCCTCGCCTGCCTCACCGGGAGCCTGCCCAGACCGCTCACGCTGCGTTCCCTCAGATTCCTGCATCCCACCGCCAGACCCATCCTGCGTGGCATAGTCTGTCTCCTCGAACGCGTCCTCCCACGCTCTGTCCATCAGCGCCAACCTCTCCGCCCCTTCCCGTCGGTCCGCCTCCCCCCGATCCAGGTCCGGGCCCATGCCTCCTCCCACACGCCCTCCGCCAGCCCAACGCCACCCACTTCCGGCCGGACATCGCCCTACAGCCCGCCTGATGATCAGCCCTGCAACCCCCCGTGCAAGCGCGAAAGAAAGCAGCCGGACCCACTTCTCCTTCCAGCCCACAGCCCCGCCACGTGCCGCTTCTTCGTCTTCGTCCTCGTCCTCGTCCTCGTCCTCGTCCTCGTCCCCATTGCCGTCCACCTGCTCTCCCCCTTCCTCGCTCGCCTCCATGTACCGCCGCTCCCTGAAGCGCCGCTGCGTCTTCCGAAGGAATCCATACGCCGCAGGCTCTAGCCCACCATACACCTCCACCCCAAAGGGGATGAAGTGATGTGGGCGGACATCCCCGTACGTCGCCACCTTGCTCTCCTCTACCTTCTTCGCCGCCGCCCCGGGGGCCATCATGGCCGCTCCCAGGTGCGCGTCTGACATCGGCCGCGCCGTGGCCACATCAAACAGCACATGCTGGCCCGGTCCCTCCGCATCCAGCACTGTCACATCCGGGCAATGATTCCGTGAGTAGGTCAGGTAGCCCGCGAAGTCATCGTGCAATGCAGACGCCAAGGGATAGGCAGACTTGGCCACCTCGAACAGCACCCTCTGCAGTTTGTGGTGGATGAAAGAGTACCAATTTCCTCCCCCAGCCCCCACTCCCCCCCGGCATGCCAGTAAGTGTGTCCCGGTGGGATCCCGCTCTCCTCCACAACCGGGGCACTCCTCCACCTGGCCAAGGAGGGGCTGCTCCGCATGAAGAATGTGCCGCAGGGCCACTTGGTATTCCGCCGAACTGAGCTCCAGGGCTGGGCAGCATGGAACACCCCTCAAGAAAGCCGGCCCAATGCTGTTGAAGGTCACTGAGAAAAGCCAGGGGAGCCGAGACGCCCCCACGTGCCCAGCCAGCCAAAGCCAATCCACAGAGTGGAAGACAGCAGCATAGACCCGTTGGGCACGTTTTTGAGACCTGCTGCAATCACTCAACTTCCTGACGTCGTCCGCTTTTGGTACTTGTGGTGGCAAATGCGCATGTGCTCCCCTCGCCTCCCTAATCACCTCCACCGCCTCCGACACCTTCTGCTGCGTGTGTATGCTTATCCTTGCGAATCCTTTGGCACCCCGTAGCCACAGGAGACTGCACTATGTACCCTCGCCGGGGATCAAAGGATTCGGCACACACTTCGGGACACTCATCCGGATTCTCCGGAGCTCACTAGTGAAGAATGGGACCCCCTAAGTCTCGCTGAGCCACCCGAGCCCCTCGTGTGTGTGTGTGCAAGACACTGCTTTTAAAGTAAGATGCACGAGGATGTCATGAATTTACTAAAGTTTATGGTTTCATTACTTTCTGATGTGAACGGGTACAACTGGATTCGTTCATGCAGGGCATGCTAGATGAGCTCATGGATGACCACAAACGTGATGGAGTGGATCCGAGACAACAAGTGTCAAATAAAGTGTAGCTCGCGTTAACGGGAACGTAACGGGATATCATATCAGACGATGTACGTGGTTTATTCTAGCATCGGCATCGTGGTGCAGAAAGTGATTATATACAAATATGGAATTCTTTACTAAAACAACTCCTGACCATCATCGACAGCATGATCATCATCATGGCGTGCTCCACCTTGGTAACGATTCCCATGAACGCAATTATTAGTGAATGATTGCAGTACTGTGTCATTCATTAGCATGTTGCATTTCCCCAAAATATATATCCGACAGTAGAACAAGCTGCTCCACCCCAAGCAAGAAATGTTTATGTAACATAATTGAAGCGCGGATGTAGACCAGGGAACCCAACACCGCACATATAGTAGTAAGAATAGTGATATAGATGAGATAGGTGAATATAAATAATAGTGATATAGTGATATCGCAATAATATTGTAAGTAAATTTATCAATTGTAGATGGTATGTATAACATTGGGGTGCCAGCAAGCGAACACGTATTCATCCATGCATTGCACTCGGTGTCCCCGATCGTCATACGAGGATGGAACTTCAAGTCTTATATTTTGTGTGGCGCATATAATTGAAGCTTCGAACCCGCACAAAACTGCACATATGTATACAACGTATCCCATTAAATGTGGAAATGGTTTATGGCATAAGAACAACATTGGGATCAACTAGGACTTAAATTTCGTTCAAACGGTGTCCGAAGCAATGCCCAACATCATTTTTTATTCAAGTTATTGATACCTTTTTATATAAACTAATACAAGTATTTAATCATTCGCGCTGTCTATTATGACAAACGACAAAGTTCTGAGCGTACGTTGAGAGTGCGGATGACCAAGCGTCCTTACAACAAGGTGGCATACTAGATGCACATTGATAACTAAGTTAATATATACATGCATACATGCATGCATACATACATACATACATACATACATACATACATACATACATACATACATACATATTATATATATATATATCGATATGATACTGATAATTAAGTCAATATATCAATATGATACCGATAATTTAGTAGGTGCTATCGGTATGATACGAGTAATTTCTCAGTCGGCAGCTAAAATATCCGCACGCTAATAATCAATACTCGCCAATACATTTACACGCACATGCATACCGAATCAGGGTTGAAGGCGAGCTATACACCTCAAAGCTAGTTGTACAACTCAAACCGAGCCGTGCACGCAACACATTCCGCTAAGGTGGCGCAGGGAACTATTGCGCTTAATCTTTAATGCAAACATCAAACTATGCTGCAAGGTCCCTTCTTATGTGAACTTGCAGCGGTCAGAGACTCATAGTGCATCGGCCCACAGGCACTAAAGATGCGCTCAACCCCCACGATGCTCGCCGGGACTGCCAAGAACTCCCTAGCCATATTTGCCAAGGTCGGCAGTTTATTCTTGCGAGACCACCACCACTCTATTATCTTTCAATTACTTTTCATATTTCCAATAATAACCCTTTTTCTTTTGATTGTGCGGCAGGTGCCTTTGTGACAACGTCTACCTCATCGGGGGTACACACCCCTACATCGATCCCAAGATAGTCCCACCCCCGCGAAATTTCCATTGATGGACAATTGCCATGTTTGGTTCACGGGTGTTCCCAGACAACAAGTGTCGCAATATATTGATAATAATTGAGCATCGGTATCGATATGACGAGACTGCTAATCAATTCGGAATATCGATCAAGGCTCGGTACCGACATCTTAATTTGAACTCAACCGGCCCCGTTGAGCTTCTTGGGCATGACGGCAGCCGGTACCGCTGGACCTTTGTAGAGTTTACAGTTCGCTTCACCCCGCTGTACTTCTCGGATGAAAAGTCAGACTACCACTTTGCTTTCATGCAGTTCAATGGTGATGTTCGGGATATGGGTTTCTCAGTGCCTGGCTTGGTGATCCGTTCTGACGCTGTGCCGCGGAGCTGCGTGACCCTACATCACTCAAAATGTACTGGCAGAACGGTGTTACTCACCGTAAAACTTTCCCGCACTGGCAGAACTTTATGGCCGAGTATGCGATCGATAAAATCTCCCGTGTATCCAGAGCCATTCTGGACACATATGGTATGGACCTCACCTATTGGCCCCTTGCCGATTCTCACTCTCGGCTTCTCTGGGATACTATGCCTCACGGTGATGATGCGGTGTTGCCACACTACCACCTTCTTGGACATCATTTTACCTACCGTACTCCCGCATGGAGATATTCGGTACTCGGTGTTATGGCAGGATGGATGATCGGCATATGCGGGCACAGTACCGGGGGGGTCTCAAGACCCCCCGTGCTGGCTGGGCGGTTTGTTGGCGCATTGACCTCGGTCCTCGGCATATCTCATACTGAACGTAGAGAAGACAAGATGGTGCCTGTCGGTAAGCCACTGTTCATCAGAAAGTACTCCGGGGTCGGTCAGGTGATGTCAGACTTCCCATATTCCACATCTGTTCCTGAGCCTGACCCTGCCGTAGAGCACGCATGAGAGACCGCAGTCATGGCAGGACTACACCCCTGATATGGTGGTGACATTGGACACGGTTGGTGCCTAATACCACAGTCGGAATGGTGAGACCTATGTCACAGTGCAGCTCTTCGCAGCAGTCTCCTCAGGGGATGCAATCTGGATCTCTGCCCAACAGTATGCTATGGCCGACCCTACCTACTACCGGTACTTTATGTGGTATGACCTGGTTCAGTGGCTGGACCGCCGCAGGACGGTGGACTGCATCAATCAGTTCATCTACGTACCCGCTGTGGACTCGGCTTAAAGCTCAGGACGTCAGCGGTGCCCCACTTCACCCTGCTCTCATTGTCTCCACAGACATGCGGCGGTCCCGTTCATACGGTGTGCTCTTCCGCCCTTAGACTCGCGGTGATGAGCCGCGGCCTAGGTGCCACTTCATGGTAGGACCTTATGGCCTCTCTAGTGGTGTCCCCGGATACGTATAATTATATAATTATATGTAAGGCTAGCCGGGCTAGGCGGCCCCAGCAACGCTGGGCCCTACCGCCACTCCCAGCTTCGCCTGCTACTGCTTCCACGACACGAAAATGTGAGTAATCAAATTCGCGAGCGTGGACAAGGGAACCGGCCGAAGGTCCACGAGCATTGGATAGCGAACCCGCCCCGCCGCGTAGAATTCGGGGTCGAGTCGCTCGAACAATTTATACTTACGCGACATTTCAGTCGGAGTCCAATCCTCCGACCGGTTGTCGCGAACAAGGCGCTGCTTCTTCGCTAGAAGCGGACGCGGGTCCACACGAGCCGGATACCGTACTTGCGAGTGCTCCTCCTGGAGAGTTTGGCGAACTCCAGGAGGGACACAGCCCTTAATCACCCTACAAATTTAGGACGCCTGTACCCGACATGTACCCGGCATGTACTTGGACAAGGTACATATGTACCTACCCACTCCCAACTTGGGGCCCAAAACTCAGTGAAAATCCGAGTTGTAAAAAAGTGCAATATTTTCACATATATGTCAAGGCCATGAGTGACTAAGACATCCTTGACAAGTTTCGATGTAAACAATTGAGTTATTCCTTCAGAAATGGACATCCGGAAAACAGGGCTGGCTTGTACCTACGTGTACCTACATGTACCCCGTCGACGGGTACACGCTTCCAAAACGGTGCATGCGGGGTGCATGTGTACGCAATCGAGTGCGTACACGTGCACCCGGCATGCACCGGGCGGGTACATGTAGGTACATGCCGGGTACATGGTTCCTCGTACACATGCACCCAACGTGTACCATGCAGTACATGCTGAGTACATGCTGGGTACATGGTGTCTCGTACACATGTACCAGCCATGTACCAAATGGCAGACTAGTGCATGTTGGGTACATGTGAACGCACCCCCTTAGTACGACGTGGGTACATAGTTACCCCACGCGTGTTATATATGGCGTGCACGTGTACCGACAATGTACCATGTGTGAATTTAACAATTCACCATAACAAAAACGATCATTATATACAATTACATTTACCTATGTTTATCTATCATGCCTCATCGTCACTAGGATTCTCATCTCGGACAATCTGCTCAAAGAAGTCGGCTAGCGGATCCAAGACCACCGAGGTTTCCATGCAAGGATGCTTTCGAATCACCACTTGAGAAGCAATCTCCTCGGCAAGCATAAACGGTTCTTTTCGATCGAATTCAGTGGCCGGATTCTCTGGGTCCAATACGTAGAAGCAGTTTGAAACACTATCCGCTCCTATGATGGAATGCCTCGCACGCAAAGCGGCCGTTAAAGCTTCAGTTGGCTTCTTGAGCCACGAAACCTTGACAAACACGTACGGTCCTCCTCCAAGCTCCACTCGATAGATGTCATCCACCCGGCCGAACCTGGAATATAAACATTCCCCCTCCCGACATCAAGCACGTATGTACCATCACACCGATATCAAATCAGTCTCGCACCGCTCGGCTCGTGCATGCATGTTCGGCCTGCACACTACTGTGCACTGGTACATGTGTACCCAGGACGTACCCAGCATAAAGCCATGACGGGTACACATGTACCCACAAGTTCCCATGTTAGGTGGGTATGTACCGAGGGTGTACGGGTACTGGCGGTACATGATTGTGTACTCACCGGTCTGTTTGTTCCTTTGTTTGCTCGCGACCTTTCGTCCTCACCCTCTCGACGTAAAAGGATCGGAAGTAGCATTGCACTGTCTTGAACTTTTTGTCCATGGATTCGGTCCGGAACTTCATCGCACCCACTTGCTGCACTCGATTGAACTTGCGGCATCGAGGAGCCGGAGGAGGGCAACCTTCCAGTAGAGCGCGCTCATACTCTGTGCATTGTCTTCCCAACCATGGGGTGGGGTCCAGGTCGATGTACATCGTGTACTTGGCTGTACCCGGTGCCTTTGACCTGAAGGTGCGCCGTCTGCAAACAACACATGGCGCCTAAGCACTACGGAAATGCCAGGGACGTATGTACTGCGCGTGCACTTCATTACGGGTGCATGTGTACCGGGCCAACACTGGAAACGGTTGCGACCGGGTGCACACGTACTGGCCTATGGTACATGGTGGGTACACGTGCACCCGCAATGCTCCACATGCGACTTACTTGGAGATGAGGTGGTTGTAGTTCTCCACGAGTTCCTCGAGATTTATGTAGTGCTGGATATTGTTCCTCATCCACTTGGTCAGCTGCTGTTGCTCGAGGTCGGTGAGATTGTGGTTTTTCTCCACGTTGTTGACGCCAACCGGGTCCACGGTGATGACCTTCGTGTGGGACGGCATTGACACCTCTTGGCGTAATGCCATGAGGAGTCCACGCACGAACCGTACCATGTCCTGTCTGCCGATGCCGTTCATGATGCTCTGTATTGGAAACGCGTTGTTCTTCACCCATCTCCCGATCTTCCCATTATGCGACTCGAATACGTACATCCAATACTCGCGAACCGGCCCGAGGTCAAACATCTGATCGACCGTGTGCGAAAGCAAGTGCGTGTTAAGTACCCACCAATGTGGTGAACACTGACATTCCCCGAGTGCTCTCGATGTTCTCGAACCATTCTTGTCGGGGGGCGCCTCGCCCGCATCTCTGCACAATACAGTAATCACTCACATTTAAGGAACCTCGACGTTAAGGAAATAGCCAGCGTTTCGGGGGGGGGGTACCCAACTCGATGAGAAAAGCTGGCTGGATTTCCCGACTTATGAGATGGCCTGAAATAAGGAAAATGACCGCTGGCTGCCTAGCTGGAGAGGCATTTCTTAAACTAAGAAAACTTTGCCGGGAAATTGACAAATATGGTATATTTGATGGGTTTTCATGATTTTTTGCACAAAACTTGTCTTAAAGGTCTAAGTTCCTGATAGTCTGTTTCAGATATAATATCGTCATCAAAATCTTGCTTTAATTCTTTAAGCTGCGCACGGCTCTCAGGGTCCATTTTCTCGGAAAATGAACACCTTAAGAGAACGGGCTGGCTAGGGAAGGTGTCCACGTGGATGGTTATGGAATTCGCTGGCTGGCTCACGAGATCGCGGTCCACTATCCATAGCGTTCTCTTATGACGCTGACGCTGGCGGGGGGAGGGGGGGTGCCCAACTCGATGAGAAAAGCTGACTGACCTGGATTTCTCTGTTTTCTTACAGGTGGGTGATT
>LGRX02016475.1:0-27979 GCA_001247695.2 Cymbomonas tetramitiformis
GGGGTGGTAGGGGGTTGCCGCACGTTGCACTTTGGGGAGTCGCGATGGCTGGGCCCGCTGGAGGCGTGCACGACGGGGGTTTGAGGGTGGAGGTTGCTTACCCGCCAGTGGCGTGCACGACGGGGGTTTGAGGGTGGAGGTTGCTCACCCGCCAGTGGCGTGACGACGGCGATTTGAGGGTGGAGGTTGCTCACCCGCCAGTGGCGTGCATGACGGGGGTTTGAGGGTGGAGGTTGCTTACCGCCAGCAGGCACGACGAGTTTGAGGATGGAGGTTGCTTACCGCCAGTGGCGCAGCATGACGCGGCTTGAGGGTGGAGTTGCTTATCCGCCAGTGGCGTGCATGACGGGTGTTTGAGGGTGGAGGCTGCTTACCGCCAGTGGCGCACATCAGGGGTTTGAGGTGGAGGTTGCTTACTCGGGCCAGTGGCGTGCATGATTGGAGTGAGGGTGGAGGTTGCTTACCCGCCAGCAGTGCGGCATGACGGGGTTTGAGGGTGGAGGTTGCTTACCCGCCAGTGGCGTGCATGACGGGGGTTTGAGGGTGGAGGTTGCTTACCCGCCAGTGGCGTGCATGACGGGGGTTTGAGAGGGTTTGACCAGCCGGTGGGAAGCACGTTGAGGGATGATGTCGGCGCTGCTCTTGAGAGATGCGGGGAGGGGGGCTTGAGCATAGGGAAGCTAAAGAAGCGCTGGAAGGCATGGTCGCTCACCTCCACGGACACCAGTGGATATTTCCCGCGAACTAGCATATCCTGGAGCCCTAATGCGGTCTCTCCAAGCGGTGCGTGCAGCGCTAGCGTGACAGACAGAGACAATCTTGGCGAGAGAAGGGCAGCCGATGGTGACCGATGGTGGCCGATGGTAGGGTTGGCATACGCGGGATAGCCAGTGGCGAATGCGATGCTTGCCTCTGGTGCGCGGCCAACATTTGATCCGGCGGCTGAGGGCATGGTGCATAAACAGGTGGCACCACAGATGAAGAATCAGAGCTCTCAGCTCAGAGGACGAAGCAGTTAATGAATGGGTCTTCACAGATGCATCAGATGTTCTCCTTGCAAGAGAGCGGCTTCCACTTCAACCGCCTCGCCCCGGTGCGCTGATTCATTCGCTGGCCGTCCAAATTGTCGAGGTCGAAGGCTCGGGACTTGGGTGCGCTCAGAGCTTCGACGGTGAGCGGTGATTAATCCTCACACGCGTCTTGCATACGAAGCTCGCCTCGAGTCGGGAAAGCGGGAGGGCGGGCCTAGGACCCAGGAAGTACATTTCTGCGGATAGCGGGCCTAAGACACCCCATAGGCTAGGATACTCGTCGGTTTTATCTCCTGCGGGCCTGTTCCTGATCCATATGCCCACTCCCCTCATCGGCACGTTCCCTCGAGTCAGCTCCCGCAACCTGCTTGCCGGTGGGACGCCAGCTCCTCAATGCAGCAGGCATCCCACGATCCTCGAGGATCAAATACAGGTGCTCGTGAAGCAAATCGCACATTCCTGAAAGACGGGTTGTCCTTGTGGGTTCGCGAGGGACGGGGTGTCATCTGCAGAAGATGGACATGCTGCAAGGCCAGGAGGGTGACTTCATGGCGCTAAGCCCGGGGGACTGCATGCGCCACGTCAAGGCCTGCCACCTGCCCTCGAAGAAAGCACTGTACGGGAGGAGGGAGCTGCAATCTGGGTGCGACGTGGGGGCTCTTGTGCCCCTCACCGTGGAGCAGTCCGCCTGGGATGCTCCCCTTCCGTTCCTGGAGGAGATCGGCTACAACCCGCCCACGTGGCCCCTGCGAGTAGCATTCACTGCCACGCCCCTCCGACCCAAGAAGGCGCGTCACCCCTCCCAAATGGGCAGCATAGCGCATTCCGCCGAGGTGCATGCATCCGAAGGGGTTATTCCATTTCCATTGGAACTGGTGCTACTCCATGCTCAATGCATCGCTTGTGTGCGAGCTATGAATCACATCGTGCGGTGTCGGAGTGCGGCTGAACCAGACACACACTCGTCTGTTGCGGTTGACACTGTCATTCACCGCTGCTGGTTTGGGCGCATCCAATGAGATGGCTCGGAGAGGCTGCGGTTTTCCTTGATGGCTCCAAAGCCCGGGTTTTTTTCAGCTCCATTCATTTGGCAGATCACGCGCGGTGATACATGTGACGCACGCGACACGACCCTCCAGGCATTTCTGTTCAATGCGAGCTACTTTTCCAGTGCGCTGCGTTCAATTTGAGTTCGATTTGGGCTACATTGGAATTGCGGTGATTTCTAGAGGGCAGAATCTGTGACGGTGGAGACAGCATGCCACATATCGCTTCGGGTGACAGCCCCGCGTAGACAACAGCCACGGCTCTGTTGTTTACGCTTTTGCAGCAAGAACTTCACGGACGCCTTGGAGCACCGCGAGGCGCCCTGCAGAAGACCTGCCTTTTCCTTTCAGGATGACCTGCCCCTAGCCACGGTTCATCTAGTAGAGTAGTCATTCAGATTTCTTACAACGACAGGCTGTGGTGAAGACAACAAGGACTCCGTTTTTTCTCCATCCGCAACAACCCGCAGGCACTGGCGTCCCTTGCGCTGACGGGTCAGGTTCAGGGCAGGTGATGGCGCTGGTGTTTCCTGCGCTGACGGGGTCAGGTTCAGGGCAGGTGATGGCGCTGGTGTTTCCTGCGCCAGAGCTGGGCCAGGTCTGTGGGGCAGGTGATGGCGCCAGGCTTCCTGCTTGGACGGGGTCAAAGGTTTAGGGCAGGTGATGCAGCGCTGGTGTTTCCAAGTGCTTGGGACGGGGTCAGGTTTAGGCAGGTGATGGCGCTGTGTTTCTGCGCTGACGGGGTCAGGTTTAGGCAGGTGATAAGCTGCAGCCTGCGCTGACGGGGTCAGGTTCAGGGCAGGTGATGACGCTGGTGTTTCCTGCGCTGACGGGGTCAGGTTCAGGGCAGGTGACGATAAAACAGTTTTAGGTTCACCAGCGACAGCAGTGAAATCATACAATCGTGGCGCGGGCTTTCTTGTTCGCTATGTTTGGGGAAAATGGGCTGTGCGCGCTATGCCCAGTGATTTTGGGGTATTGGGGGAAAGGGGTGGGGACTCTGGAGCAGGAGGTGGAAGGGGGGAGTGAGGACGGCTGGCCGCTGAATCCGAAGGGGCGCACCGGGATCCGCGGGGCGGGGCTATTCAAGGAGGTCGGGCCGGTGCACTCCGTCATGTACATTCTGACACGCACAAATGATGAGGGTGGGTTGGAAGTGCTGCTGCTGTCCGGCGACCGCGAGACGGACATCTTGAGGCTGCCGGCCGAGGACGAGGAGGACGCCTGGGGCCTTCCAGGTCGCCGACCGCCTTCTTGCCTCATCCTTTTGCTCCGCCAGGAGCTGCCCCCCATCAGCCTTTTTGTGACCAGCGTGTGTGCGCCCACGTGGTGCCTGGAGGCGCCGGTTGTGGCTGTCATCTATGGTGGTGGAGCTGTTTCGCGCCCTCCATCAATGTTGGTAGCACTGATAATACAACCCGACGGCTGGATGGCATGCACAGGTAAAGACCGATTAGTGCATCTTGTGGCAGCGAACATACAACAGCATGACTCAGTGCGTCACTCAAATTCCCCCAGCTCGGCTTTCCCGCCGCGGCTGCCCCTACCCCCAGAAGCCTTCTTCGCCTGTCACGCACGCTGGACCCTGCTCGGTTTGTGGCGGGTGAGAAGTGCCTCAGCGGCAGGCGCGTGTGTGTATATGCTTATCCCTGCGACTTCTTTGGCACCCCGAAGCCACAGGAGACTGCACTATGTACCCACGCCGGGGATGAAAGGATTCAGCACACACTTCGGGACACTCATCCGGATTCTCCGGAGCTCACTAGTGAAGAATGGGATCCCCTAAGCCTCGCTGAGCCACCCGAGCCCCTCTGCAATTGAACCGCCAGCGCACTGCCGCCTTGTGCCTGAAGCCGGATCATCCCTGCCCCCGAGCTGCGCGAGCCATATCTCCACCACCAAGCCCACGCGCAAGACCACCCTCTGCTCCCTGAGCCTCACTGGGCCACCTGAGCCCCTCTGCGGCTGTCCTGCGGCGCACTGCTGCTGGGCCCTGGAGCCGGCTCACTCTCCGCCAATCGAGCCACCCCTCCACCAAGGTGCGCGTGTGTGTATGCTTATCCTTGCGACTCCTTTGGTACCCCGTAGCCACAGGAGACTGCACTATGTACCCACGCCGGGGATCAAAGGATTCAGCACACACTTCGGGACACTCATCCGGATTCTCCGGAGCTCATTAGTGAAGAATGGGACCCCCTAAGCCTCGCTGAGCCACCCAAGCCCCTCTGCATCTGCACCACCAACGCGTGTGTGTGTTTGTGTGTCCGGGAAGGGGAACGTGATAAAGGCGTGAGGGCGGCAAAGGCACGCCCTCGTCAAATGCCTTCTCAAGTGCCGTGCCAGCAGAGAAAGGCGCCCTAGACGCGCTTGGACCGCACCCAGTCGGGCGTGTACATTTGGCAGCGCGCCCGGTGGATGAGAGTGGGGCGCTGGCCTCGGGGATTTGTGGGACAAAGAGTATGCCGAATGCGGCGGAGGAGCAGTGCCAGCCTCCCGCCGGGAGCGTCCGTAGCCGTGCCACACGCTGGGTCGAGTGCCTCGAAGCTTCTGCCGGAGAGTGCGTGTACGAAGGCTACTTGGACGACACAAGGAACACAGACAATGCGTGGCGCGAGGTGACTGTGATACACCTGCCCTGCCTCAAGCGCCACGTGGATCAGCTGTGGCTCCCCGCGCAAGGCAGCACCGAGGACTTGAGGTGCTTGTCCCACTCGCTCTCTCATCTGGTCTGCCCGTCCGCCCTCCCTTGAGGCCTGTGTCCATAGGAAGCGAGGCCCAGGTAGTTCCGGTCCCGGTGATGGGTATGTAATCAGAATGCAGATTGTGTGGGGACCACCTCCGCTCTTCATCCCAGAGGGAGCAACATTATCCTCACCCACGTCAATAAAATCCAAGCGTGTCGGATTGGTGGACTGCGTGACGACTTGATCCACCGCCGACGCAAATGCAAAGCGCTGGCGCACATGCTGGAACACTATCATGTGGCGCAAAGTACCAGCGGAGACCTTTGAACCCGAAATCCACGTAAACCCTAAAGAAACGCAGAAACCCCATGAAGCCTACTTCAATGTAAACCCTGACAAAGAGTGGGAAATCTATGAACCCTAAATCAGTGTAACCCAAAATTAAGACCCATGAAGCCTAAGTCCATGTAAGACCTCGCAAAAAGTGAAAATCTGGTGAAACCTACAAAACCCTAAACCCATGTGAACCCTGGAGGTTTCCTCATTAGCTGCTACACGAACTTGCTACATTGATGGATCAGAGTCATTCCAGCTGTCATATCGAGGTGAGGGGTAGTATTTCTCCCTTCCTCACTCCCTCGCGGCATTGCCCCCGAAGACCCCAAGGTCATTTCCCTATTGGGAACTATTTTCATGTTTACATATTCCCCGGAGCTGCGCATCCAACTCATTGGACAGAATTCTGATGGCTGAACGACGACGAGGCGCGACCCAATATCCGACGCGGCGGTTTTAGTGGGACAGTCGAAAGTAAGGGAAAACAGAAAACCCACTTTTAGAGCGGTAAATCCCTTCAGTGCTTTGCAGAGTGTTTCGAGCCTCGGCAAGCCACCCTTGTTGTTTGAGTCAGAGAACGGGGATACGGGGATGCCGCAATGCGGCCAGGACGGGAAAGGTCCAATGGAGGTGGCAGAGAGTATTGCGCCGCAGCGAGAAGGCAGGGCACGACAGTGGAATGGTTCTACTCGAGCTGCACGATCATCTGAGGGCCATCTCCTTTGCCCAGGTGCGTCTCTCACCCTATATACACGTGGCACGCCGCATCCCTTGGCACGGCTCGTGCAACCACGCAGCTCATCCATCCATATAGCGCAGCGCAGGCGAGACCATGCCAACCGGTGGCTTCTGGAATCCGAATTTGGGGCGTGCAGGACGAGGCGGATCCGGCGATGCGGTGTATCCTGCAGCCACGTGGCTTCATCCGGCACGCCGTTGTACGAATCACGGCCTTCCGTCAGGCGAGTTGACACCTCAGCCCGCCCTCCCCTCTTGCGCTGCAGCAAGTCGCAGCCGCATCGGCTGTTACACGCGATCGGGCATAGCGAGCCCTCAGAACTGGCACGGGTTACGCCTCGTGGACCTTAACTTTCCTCACCATCGTCATCTGCTCCCATGCTACCCATGCCCGGGATCAATCCATTGCCGGCAAGACCGCAGGGCCACAGCCCTCACCGGCAGTCTCGAGGGCTGGCGACTTTTTCTCGGACAAGACACCGCCCTCAGGTTTATGGGTTCATCCACCTGCCTTGCCCCAGCATGCCGTCCCTCCAATCAGCATCACCTTCGGCGGAATGGAGACACCTTCCCTTGCCCCAGCATGCCTCCCCTACAACAAGCCTGGTCTGCGCATGGTTACAAGCCTCCCCCTGCTGCTGCAAGCCCTCGCCTTGCCTCGGCACCACACGCGCTGGGGGCCGTGCTGCTCTCTTGATTGAGATGGCAAACATGATGGTCTTCACATTGAAGAGACGAGGCTCCGGTCCTGCACGTGGGGCTGCAGCTGCTGCGGAGGATACTGCAAGGATGGCACACGTTTGCCCAGGAGCAAGTGAGCCTCTCTGAGCTCAGCCACACGTCCTGGGAGGAGCGGCTCCAGCAGCTGAAGATGGAAACCCCTGGAGTGCGCCCCCCTCCCCCCTGTGCCGCCGCCCCTCACCCGGAGCGGAGCAGAGCCCTGGTCACCCTGTCCGGGCTGGCCTGCGGCCTCCGTGCAGATGGAAGCTCGAGGACATCAAGGCGGTCTCTCGTCTGCCTGCAAAGACCCGCACTGAGGCAAAGACCCGCACTGAGGCAAAGACCCGCACTGAGGCAAAGACCCGCCAGCCTTACAAAGCTGCTTGGATGCAAAGACCCGCCAGCCTCACGAAGCTGCTTGGAAGCAGGAAACTGCACGCGCACGGCCCCTCGCGTGGACGGCCTGATTGCCCAGGGTGCTGGTGTGGCTCGAGGAACTCAATGGGACATGTCTCGATCTGAGGAACATCAGAGGTCGGCCAGCAGGCAGGCAGGGAGGCGCTGCGCCCTCGCACCGCTACCGCATCTGAGGAGCATCTGAGGCATCTGAGGAGCATCTGGGGAGCATCTGAGGAGCATCTGAGGAGCATCTGAGGAGCATCTGAGGGGCTGAGGCCTCGGGAGCAGGGAGACGTGTACCCGCTTCATGGGAAGATCCGCTTCGGGAATTCTTCGAACGAGGTGCCTTGGGTGCGCGTCCACAAGAACATCCGGGGGAATCAGCTCCACTTCTTCCTCGACGCCTGGCAGAAAGATCTGCAGAAGGTGCGCGCTCGCGGGGGGCTTGCCGGGCGGCGCACGGTGCCGCCGGCGAGATTGTGTGGAATCCTGGCCACGCGCCGCAACGCTGAGGAGAAAAGTGAGAGGTCGCTGCGCGCAAGTACCGTGGGCTATCGATGCCGCAGAGTGCACTCGAGGAAGTGACCCCGACCCGATGAAGGGAGGGCAACTGTGGGCACAATTGAGCCGTGGGGCTTTGGGCGGGGCAGGCGAAGGTGCTGTTGTCGGTGACGGGCGGCGCCAAGGACTTCCAGGTAAGGCGCGACCTGAAGAAAGGCATCGCCGCAGGGCTCTCGAGGGCGGCCCGCGCGGCGCGCGCGCTCATCACTACAGGCGGGCTGCATGCTGGGGTGATGCGCCTCGTGGGTCAAGCCATGGCCGACAGCTCCAGCCACGAGGACCCAGATATCAGCGGCCTCGAGCGGGTAAAGCCCTATTCTTGCCATCCCTGTGGGCAATCGTAGCGGTTGAAGCCATCCCTGTGGGCGATCGTAGCGGTTGAAGCCATCCCTGTGGGCGATCGTAGCGGTTGAAGCCGTTGTGCAGATGAAGTTTGAACTACCGTGCGTTGCCAGCAAAAAGTGCTTTGAGCCTTGGGTTGTAGAGCCTTCACGGACAACTGAGACTATCCCTGCCGTTTCCTCCATCGTCCCTCCTACCCACCTTACTGTCCCCCCCTCCACACGAGGCGAGTGGAGAACAGGGAGTGAAGGGCAGAGAACGTCTGGGTGAGGTTGTGGCATGTGTGCGGAGGCAGTGCCCTTGTTGCACCGGTTATTGCCCAGCATCGTGTGTAGCCTACAGGAGACGTTGGGCATCACCGGAGGGCTTCATGGGACCGCGCTGCCGTGAGCATGTCGAAGCCAGCGGAGGCGTGCGCGATGGCGGATACTCAGCTTCAGCTCTCGGGTCCTTTGTTTGTGAGCAGGCCAAAACCCAGCTCGCCCTGAGCCATGCGCCACTCGTGTCAGTCATTCATACCATGAGGGGGGGGGGACAAGGGGGGGTGTTGCAGCTAACCCCTCTTGGGGTCGCATCGTGGCAGTGCGTGGCCGGGCACAAGGACCTCGAAGAGGCAGCCATCAGGTGCACTGATCCCCATACACTGTGGCCTGTCTGCCGCGTGCCACCGCCCCGCCTGCGAGGCTGTTGCGATCCAGGTATGCGCGGCTTGATGACGTGGCCTAGAAGTGTCCTAGAAGTGTCTGCCTATACGAGCGGCAGTGTGCCGCCAGGAACAGTTTGAACGAGTGTGCGAGTATGCGACAATAGGTCATCGACTTCAGGCTCCACTGGCAATGCTGTGCTTGCCCAGGCCAGATTACTTTGCTGCTGGTGGGTGCTCGATTATGCGGTCGAGATCGCCTTGCTGGTGATGGGTGCTCAAATATGCGGCTGAGATCGTTTTGTTGGTGGTGCGCGCACGATGGTGTGGATGGAATGTCGCTTGCGCGAGGACTGCGGGGGTGAGGTGCAAGTGGCGCGGTCTGGGGGCAGCGGCAAAACATTGGAGTACATCCCAGAGAAGTACCAAGGCGGGGCGAATTCCGCACCGCTCGACCCGAACCACGGCATGTTCATCTTCGCAGACAGCGGTTTCGAGCCCGGCGGATGGGGCGACGAGATTCAGGCCCGTGATTCCAACCGCTCCTGCCGCTAGCCTGCACGTTCTCTTGCCCTCTCCAGCTGCCTCTTGTGTACCCCTCCTGCTGCCTCTCGCCCACCCCCCTTTGATTCTTTTTCTCCTTTTCCTTCTTCCCTTGGTTTTCTTTTCTTCTTAATCACCGGGGGGTGGGCTTCAGTTACGGGTGGCTCCTAGCCCCCTCCACTACGGACTCCCGGTACGACACTATTTATTGTTCATTTTTCACTATTTATTAATCATTTTTCATTATTTTATTAAATATTGTTGCCTGCTTTTTTCTTTGGCTCTCGGATTGATTTTTCAGTAGATTCCTTTCTCCCCCTTCCCCTCCCCCGCTCCTTTACTCCTGTGTCATCTGCGGGATCGCACGCACTCGCTCGATCGCTTCCTTTGTCGATCACACCTCCTCTCCCCACCCACATCCTGTTCCCTTTTTCATTTTCCTTGCCTCCTTTCATCTCCTCTTCGGTGCATTCTTTGTTCTGCATCCTCTCTTGTCTTTGCTGTGACTAGAATTTCTAGTCCCCAGTTATCCTGCCCTCTGATCCCTCTGCTCACCGGTGCTTCCATTCCACCTTGACGCCGCGCCCTCGCACTCCGACGCTCCGACGCGCCTCGCTCGTGCTCCTGCCTGCCTGCTTCGTGCCTGCCCCCAACTTGAACGGTGCGCTCTCCACTCCCTTTTGCCCTCTCACACACTGACACTGCATGCACCCTAGGCATACGGACCGGCATATAGGGCACTGAGAGTCACAGCCCACAGTGCCACTGGGCCCGGGCGGCATGCACTCCTTCTTCCCCTCAATTCTCCCTGCCTGATTCTCTTTGCCCTACTCTCCCTGCTTAGTCCGTTAGGTCTCCTGCTTGATCCGTCATCGTCGGTCAGTTTAGAGCTTGGCTTTATGTCCGGGGAGCCTAGTACGAGTTGGGAAACCTTGGTGATCACGTGCACCGTGCCTTGGTTTCCCCTGTAATTCCTTCTGGCTTTCACTCGTCTAGGTCCGAGCACCCCTGCTGGAGCCTCCGATCCCAGCACACTATTCACGGGGACGCAGGGTGCAGTGTCGAGCGTCAGAATCGACTTCCTCAACCGGCTTTGGGCTTAGGGTCGTTGTGGTTCCCTCTCCCTTGTCTCCCTGCCTTCCTTCCTGCCTTAAACTCCTCACCCTGCTTGATCCTGATATCCCACTTCTCCCTGCTTTTGATATTCGATCTTCTGGCTTTGTTCTTTGATCCTTGTGCTAGGTTAGGTGGGCGAGAGTCTCCCTCCTCCCCTCTCTCTTCGGCTTGTAACAGTCCGCGACGCCTCGGCACTCGTTGGCTGGGCCCTCTGCACGTGAGCTTGCATCTTGCTACACGAGGGTCGTGCGTACGCCCTCGTCCTTTGCATTCTGCGCGAAATTCGTTCGTAACATTTCGCATCGCACCCTTGTCTTTCCTTGTCTCTCTCGCATATATCTTCACTTCCCTCGCTCCTTACATTGCGCACTCCTACCCACTGCCTTCTTGCCCTGCTTTATCCTGCCTTCTTTTTGTATTTTGCTTGCTCCTCTTGACATCTCGCACCGCCTCTTCCTTTCTTCATCTCGCACCGCCTCTTCCTTTCTTCCTCTCCCCTCTCTGCGCCTATTTGCTCGCCTCGCATCTCTCCACCCTATCTCCCCTTCGCACCCCCTCTCTCGGCTCGTCGGATTTTCCCTTCCTGACGTGTGAGCTCTTCTCTCCTCTTTTTCCTTTTTTCTTCCCTTGCGTATGTTCAGAGCATCTCTCATTTCTCCCTTGCAGGTCCTGACCCTTGACCCTTTCCTTCTTCATGTCGCCTCCTGCGACCCTCCCTCTCCGCCTGTTTTTCTCTCCTTTCGTTCGCAGGTTGCTTGCGCCAGCCTCGTTCTCGCCCTTTCGCTCTCGCCTCCACGCATCGCTTCCTTCGAGGATAACTAGTTTCCTTGCCTTCACGACGCGTCACGCGCCTTCCCTCTTGCGCGTCATTGCGCGTCAGTTTGACTTTATTCTTCTTCGTCTCGCCTGCTTCACGGACGGTCATTGCGGACCACCTTCTCCCTCCTTTCGCCTCTTGTTTGTCTTGCGACTTGTTCTTTTATCTTGTTCCTCGCATCTCACTTTGTCTCGCGCAGGCTCCAGGCAGTGACTGCGGGGTTTTCGGCCGAGACTTTGACATCTCGCCTCGCTCCTTTCTCCATTGCGTCTCACCTTTAGTGCCGACGACTTCATGTGACTCTTTTCCCTTCCCCGTCTATTCACTGATATGCCCCCTCTTATCGCGGTTATATCACCAGAATCGGTCTAGCCCTTCCACTCTCGCCTTCACGCATCGCTTCCTCCGAGGATAACTAGTTTCCTTTCTTTCACGACACGTCGCACGCCTTCCCTCTTGCACGTCATTGCACGTTAGCCTGACTCAGTTCTCCTGCGTCTCGCTTACGTCTCAGTCGGTCATTGCGGACCACTTTCTCTCTCCTTTCGCATCTTGTTTGTCTTGCGACTTGTTCTTTTATCTCGTTCCTCGCATCTCACTTTGTCTCACGCAGGCTCCAGGCAGTGACTGCGGGGTTTTCGGCCGAGACTTTGACATCTCGCCTCGCTCCTTTCTCCATTGCGTCTCACCTTTAGTGCCGACGACTTCATGTGACTCTTTTCCCTTCCCCGTCTATTCACTGATATGCCCCCTCTTTTCGCGGTTATATCACCAGCCTCGGTCTCGCCCTTCCACTCTCGCCTTCACGCATCGCTTCCTCCGAGGATACCTGGTTTCCTTTCTTTCACGACGCGTCGCACGCCTTCCCTCTTGCATGTCATTGCACGCTAGCCTGACTCAGTTCTCCTGCGTCTCGCTTACGTCTCAGTCGGTCATTGCGGACCACTTTCTCTCTCCTTTCGCATCTTGTTTGCCTGTGACGCCTTCTCTCACCTCGTCTCGTTCCTCGCATCTCGTCTCGTCTCACGCAGGCTCCAGTCGGCGACTGCGGGGGTTTTCGGCCGAGACTTTGACATCTCGCCTCGCTCCTTTCTCCATTGCGTCTCACCCCTAGTACCGACGGCTTCATCTGACTCTTCCCCTTCCCTGACTTTTCACTGATATGTCCCCCTCTTGTCTTGGGTATGTTACCGCCGGGTGCCACGGCCCCTTTCCTTCCTCCTTCACATGTCGCTTTCTTCACCACCAGTCCCCTTGTTTGGCTTGCACATCTCGCCTCTTCCCACACAGGTTCTCGACTCCGACCTTGGACTTTCAATTGGGACTCCTCCATTTCACCTCGCTTCCTTCTTGCTTCTCGTTTACCTCACCTTCAGGACCGCAGACTACGGTGACCCCTCCCCTTCCACCTTTCACATCTCGGTTGCCTCATAGCGGGCGTCTTCATCTCTTACTTGCCTCACGCATCTCGCCTTTTCTCCACTGACCGTGACACTGACCTCGAGCCTGTGACTGGTCCTCTAGTTTGTCACCGATATATCCCCGACACTTCACCGCCGGTTGCAGAGACCCCTTCTCTCACAGTCTGACAGACATTCTTTCACCCTTCTCACTCTGAGTTCATGCTTTCAGCCGGTCTTCCGACTTGTCATTGATCTTCCCTGATCTGTCTCCGGTCTGTTTTCACCAGCTACCATCATCCCCTTGTCCCCTCCTCCCGTTTCCCTCCTGTCCCATGACTGGTTCCTTCACCTCCAGCTCATGACCTCTTTCGCCTCTTCCACCCACCCGTTGATTCCCCCTGGTTTCTCCGACTGACCCCTGGAGACACCATCCCTTTCTCTACCTCACCCTCCCCCAGACTGCTTTCACTCCTGCCCTGCTCTCGACCTCTTCTTCACTTCGGTCTCCCTCCCCCCTCCGTGTCTCTCATTCTCCCTTCTCCCTCTTCCTTGCTCCCCCCCTTCTTTCTTTTCTTTTTTAACTCTCTTCCCCTTCCTTCCCTCTCTCCTCCTCTTCCCCCTCCTCCTTCCTTGGGCCCTTGGCTCTTGTCCTCCTTCTCCCCTCTCTCTCCTCCCTTCCCCTCTTGCCCTTTCCTCCCCTCCCTTGCCCCTCTCTTCCCTTCTACCTCTCCTCCCCATGGCCTGCCCTGCTCCCCTTCCTTCCCTTCTATCCGGCTTCTCCCACTTACGGTTACGATTCTGGCTCCTGCTTCTGGATCCGGGTTCTGGTTCTGGCATTTGGCAGCTCTTGGTTCTGGTGTTGGGCCGCTTCTGGTCTCGCTCGCTTCTTTCTCACCTCCCCTTCGCCCTCCCCTCCCCCTCCCTCCCCTTCCTCACTTCCGCCTCCGCCTCATGAACTTCCGCACCCTCGCATCTCTCCTCCCCCCTGACCCCCTCCTCTGCTCTTCCCCCAAAGGGCCGCCCCCTCCCCTTGGCATCCCCCTGCCATACCTCTCCCTGCCATTGATTCCCTCCGCCTTCCCAGACTCCTCCTTTTGCAGTTGCCTCCACTGGCTCCCCTCTCTCCCCCCTTCCCATTCAGTGGCAGTACAACCCTTGTGGGTCTCTCGGTCATCTCCAGCCGTAAGCGGGCTAAATCCTTCATCCCCCTTCCTGACCTCTCCCTCCCCTCCCATGCTCCTGCTCCTCCACTTTCCCTCCCCACTTCCTCCGTGATTTTGATGGCTCCCCTCATCTTTCCACAGCTGATCCGTCCTTCATCTCCTTCCTTCCTCGGCTCTCCCAGAAGGAGAAGGCCCGCCTTCAGACCCTCCTCTCCGCCGACCTCTTCTTCAAACCAGCCGTTGCCTTCTCCCTCTCTGACCTCCTCTCCGCAGTCCGCACTGGCTTCAGTACTTGGGCAGCGCGGTCCCGCCTCACCTTTGCCGACGTTGACCCTCTCCTTTCCGAGTCCCTTGCAATCATCGAGCGTACTTTCCTGGTCACCTTCCCCTCTGGTTATGCTGGCTCCACTCACCCTCTTTGCGTCACCCGTGAGGACTGCTTGCTCCTTAAGAAGGCTTCTTCGCTCTTCGTCTCCTTCGCCGTGGACAAGTTTGCCCGCAACATTGCCTTCTCGTGCTCTGTTCTCTACGACTTCCAAATGATCACCGAGCTCAACAACCTGGACTACTACGGTGCCCTCCCTGATGCACATGGACCTGAGGATGTCTCTGCCCTCGCCGCCCCTCGGTTCCTCAAGCAGCTCCAACTCCTCCCCGTCATCTCCCTTCATCCCACTGCCACCCCGGAGAACACCGCTCGCATCGGCTCCCTTCACCGTATGGTGAAGATTGACAAGAACAAGGGACGGTTCATCATTGCCCAGTGTGCCACTTATCGGGAACCTGGGGGTGCTGTGGCCGCCCTTGTCCTCTCTCACCTCTGGGAGTCCCACCGCACTCACCTTCTCCGTCAAGGCCATATCTTTGACCTCCCTCTCTGGCCCTTCCTGAAGGATGGTGCGGACTTCACACTCTTCCTCCGCGGGATCAAAGACGGCATCTTCTCCCTGTTCACTGCGGATGCTACGAGGTTCTTCACCAACCTGCCCGCCCAGGACTTCCTTGACGAGCTCACTGGCATACCAGACACTGGATTCATCTCTGACATCTGCTGGTTTACTATGGAAGCCGTACGTGCTCGCTGCTTCGATGGACTGCACTCACACATCTTCTATGACGTGAGGCGCCACCGCATCCGTTGGGGCACTCCTTCCCCAGACCTCCCCGCCCACCTCGTCGAGCTCTCCCCTCTCACCCTCTGCACTTTCTTCGAGGAGTATTACTCATTCAGTTGCTTCCGCTACCGTACTTGGGTACGGTACCAGAAGAGTGGCATCATCATCGGAGACCAGACTGGCACACACGGTTGCCAGATCACCCTTCTTCGGAGATGGCTCCGTGTCATCTCTCGCCTTTTCCATAGCCTTGGCGGTCCTATCTCTATGCCCCCCCCCGTCCTCTTTCCCACGTCAGAGGCTACGTGGATGATTGGTTCTCCGCCAACGCCCTGGACTTCCACCCTGCCTTCACCGGCTCCTTGTTCCACTCTGTCTTAGTCATCGAGCCCACCGTCCTCGACACCAGACTGGTACCTGGCCTTGGACACGTTGGCTCTCTGGTTAACTTCCTTGACCTCACCGTCTCTCTCCACCCCTCTGGCACTGGTGTTGTCTTCTCCCCCTTCTCCAAGCCTCCTCCTGACAAGCTCCCTCTCATCCACAAATTCACCGATGCCCACTCTTGTTTCCCTCCCAACCGCCGACGTGCTGTCCTCACTGGGGCCTTCATCTCCGCCTACCGCCGCTCCCACCGCGTCGGGGACCTCATCGACGCCGCCTCCAAAGTTGGATACTACCTCATCCGCTTCAAGCACTGGTCTCGACGAGAAGTTCTCCGTCTCTGGCAAAGGTTCCTCTCCAGAGTCTCCTCTGCCCGTGTCTCCTGGCTCCCCACTTCCCCCTCCCTCATCCGCGGCTACCACCGCAGATTCAGCGCCCTGCTCCCCGCCTCTCGGGCTTGACCTTCCCCCCTCCCTTCCTCCTTTCTCCTCTTCTCTTCTCCCCCCCTCTCTCCTCCCCTCCTGCCTTTCTGCTCTCATCGGTACTGACGGAGAGTTAGGGGAACTCAGATATGGACCCTTCACAGGACCTCACCTTCTCCACCTCCACCTGGGGCCCTCACGAGCAGCCTCATGAGCCCTCCCTGCCGCCACAGCAACAGTTCGCCCAGCAGCCACAACAGCAGTTCGCCCAGCAGCCGCAGCAGCAGTTCGCCCAGCAGCCGCAGCAGCAGTTCGCCCAGCAGTTTACCCAGCCACACTTCTTTGACTCCCATGGCCGGGTTGTCATGCACCCACCCCAGGACCACATGCCGCATCCCTTCCATCCCCTCCCCTCCACCATTACCCCACCACCCACCCCTTCCACCCCTCCCCCCTCTCAGCATGTCCCTCCCCCCACCTGGTGCCCCACAGTCCGCGCCTGTGCCGCACTCCCAGCCCCCCCTCGCTCACCCACCACCGGCACCGCTTGCCCACGCGCCCTCCTCCTTGCCCACGTAGCCTCCCTCGGCCTCTCCTCTTTCCCCCGGTGGCATTGAGAGACTCGTCCAGCGTGCTATCACCACGGCTCTCGACGGCCGCACCCCCTCCTCCTCCCTTCCTTCCTCGGCTCCTCCCCCCTCCGCCCCGCCAGCTTCCCCCGCTGTTCCATCCGCTCCCCCCTCCTCACATCCCCCACCACCCCCTCGATTCACCCCTGCCGACCTGGCACAGCCCCCACCCTCCTCTGGCCCCTTCCCCCTCCGTCCCCCTTCTGACCCCACTCCCTCCCAGGCGCACTCCGTGCATTCTGCAGCGGTGGCTCAGAAGCTGGCCACTGGTGAGACCCCCGTCCCCACCTGGCTTGGGGTCAACCCGCTGGTCCCCCCTGCCCAGTACCCTCTCTTCCTCTGCCTCCCTCCCCTCACAGGGCAGCTCCTCGACGCTGCCATCGCGGCGGGGAAGATCCCAGCCGGTGGCTTCACTCTAGCCTGGCTTCACTCCCTTTCTGGCTCCCTCTCCCCTGACTCCCTTGTCTCCATCGCCTCCGCCCTCCTGGAGGGCCGCCTCCCCTGGAAGGTAGCTTCCGACCCCTCCACCCTCACCTCCATCTTCTCCCCACCCCCCCCTGAAGGCACAGGAGACCCCACCCTCCTTGGCCTGAAGGACGCCCTCCTCTCTGCCCCTGCCATGGACCTCCAGTCCATGCTTGACTCCCCAGCCTTCCAGGCCCTCCCTCCCCTCCCGGCAGTTCTCCACTGGTTCCGTACCCGTTCTGGCACCCCTCTCAGCACCACCCATCCCCCTCCAGTCGACAACACCCCCATCACCGGGCATGTCATCTCCTCTCTTCACCAGACTCCCTCCCCCTCCACGCCCTTCTCTCCCGCTCCTGTCCAGACCCACACTCCTGCCCCCACCTTTGCCTCTGCCCCGACCGCCACCCAGCCGCCTCCCCCTGCCCCCTCCCAGGTACACCGTAAGCACGGCATCGACCTCAACTTGCAGTGCAAGTGTGGGGTCAACATGGTCTCCCGCACCTGCGCCCGTGGCCAGGCCCAGAACCTGGGTCGCTGCTTCTTTTCCTGCCCGAACAAGGACATGCGCAAGGATAAGGGCGACCCGAACAACGGCTGCAAGTCCTTCGTCTGGGCGGACGAGATCATCCACTCGCTGTGCTCCACCGCCCGCCAGATGCAGCAGTTCCAGATCAACTCCATGAACAAGCTCGACCCCAACCTGTCCAAGACCATCTACCCCGACGGCATTCCTTTCCTTTACCCGGAGGACCCCCACTTCCCGACCAACTCCTTCCCCAACCGCGCCTCCTCCGCCTCCCTCTCCGACATTCTGTCCTCCCGCTGACTCCCTCCCTCTACACTGTGGGGGGCACTCCAGTTGGGCGACTCTCCGTCCCTCATCTGGCTAGACAGCTCTCTCCGTCCCCGCCTCCTTAATGGCCGCTTCTTCCTCAGATCCTCCCCTCGGCCCCTGGCGCCCTCACAGTGTGTCTTCCCCTCCGCAGTCACTATCCCTTCCCCTTTCCCTTCCATTTTCTCCCTCCCACCCCCTTCCCTTGTTCATGATAACCCCCTGTCCCGCTTCTGGTCCACTGCCTCCCTTCTTTCCCTCCTCGCCTCCACCATCACTCGCTTCGCCGACCCTTCCAGGGACATCCTCATTGACGCGGGTTGCGGCAGCAACAGCCTCCTCCCCCTCCTGCCTCTCTTCACCTCCTTTGCCTTCGACATTGTAGGCTCCGCCGCCCGCTGGCAGTTGGACTTCTTCGACGTGCCTCCCCTCCCAGGCAGTTTCATCCTGGTTGGGAACCCCCCCTGGGGCGCTGCAGTCCTCCGCCAGTGGCTCTCCCACTCACTCCTCCTTGGGCCACGACTTGTGATCTACATCCTCCCTCTCTCTCTCCCCTCCTCCTTCCCAGACTTCCTCATCCTTCACCATGAGGTGGTTACGGGTGATGTCTTCTACCAGTCTGAGTCGGGCACATGCTTTGCCCGTCCTGCCAGGTTGGGCGTCCTCAGACCCCGCCATGCCTGACTCACCACTCCCCTCCCCCACACTTACCGCCGTCCCCTCGCCGCCCCCCTCTCCCCCACCACTCTCCCCTCCACTCACCACCGCCCCCCCTCCCACCTCCCCGACATGGAGTGATGAGCTCATGGACCTCCTGGACTCGACGGACCCGGATGTCCCACCCCGGGAACTGCAGGACATCATCTCCGCCCCCCCCCGCGGACTTCCCATTATTGACTCTGCGGGAGGCCGGCTGGCGACATCACCTCCCCGGGGCCCCCCCCATCGTGGTGCCTGGGTGGTTACCGCCGACTTTGTGTGCCCGAGATGCCACCGCACCGGCGGCTTCAGTTCGGTCTGGTGGGCTCGCCAGAGATCTAGATTCCGGGCTCTGTGTGGGCTTCCTTCCCCTTCCACTGGGAAGGCTTGTGGACGCCAGGTGTACGTCCAGGACCACATGAGAAGCTACTCCATCCAGGCCAACGACCTCTTCCACCGACGCCGCTCCCGTAATGCACGGCTTCGGAACCCTGCTCCCCCCCCCTCCTCCTCCGGCGTGCCTGCCCCAGCTCCCCCTCCCGCACCCCTTCCCTCCCCCTCCGCTGCCTCCACCCTCATCTCCCTTGATCATACTCCACCTGCTCGCGCCCCTCGCACCCATCCCTTCTTCCTTCGCCCCTCCGCCCCCGCCTCCCCCCCCTCCCCACCTCCACCTCCCTTCCCCCCGACGTCCTCATCATCTTCACTTGGCCTGCCAGTTATCTGCTCCATCTGCGGACGTACAGCGGCTCACTCACCGACTGGTTGCCGGCAGTGTATTACGGAAGACCTCACTTGCCTGTCATCAGATTCTGAGTAGATTAGCGGACACTCCTTGCCTTTATTTTCCTGCCCTTACACTATATTAATTGTTATATCACCTGACTGCCTCACCTCTCCTTGCTCGGATGTACCCTGCCCTTCCACCTTTTGCCTTGCCTGACTGCCTCACCTGATTGTGTTGTGACGGACCCTGCCCCCTTCCCCTCCCACCTCTTTGTTCCCTCCCCTCCCCCCCTTTTCTCTTTCTTTTTCACCGCCCTTCACCTCTTCCCCTCTTCTACCTCCCTCCCCCTTTCGTCCCCTTCCTCTCCCCTTCCCGTGCCCCTCTGCCCCTCCCCTCTCTTTGTCTCCCTCCCCTCTCCCCTCCCCTCCGCTTGTCTCCCCTCCCCTCTCTTCTCTTTCCTGGGGGTGTTGTAGGATCAACTTCAGGGGGTCATCCCCTGAAGTTAATCCCTCAGGGGGTTGGCCCCTTCTAGTTTTTCCTGGTTGAGTTCAACTCTCGCCCACCCCCCTTTGATTCTTTTTCTCCTTTTCCTTCTTCCCTTGGTTTTCTTTTCTTCTTAATCACCGGGGGGTGGGCTTCAGTTACGGGTGGCTCCTAGCCCCCTCCACTACGGACTCCCGGTACGACACTATTTATTGTTCATTTTTCACTATTTATTAATCATTTTTCATTATTTTATTAAATATTGTTGCCTGCTTTTTTCTTTGGCTCTCGGATTGATTTTTCAGTAGATTCCTTTCTCCCCCTTCCCCTCCCCCGCTCCTTTACTCCTGTGTCATCTGCGGGATCGCACGCACTCGCTCGATCGCTTCCTTTGTCGATCACACCTCCTCTCCCCACCCACATCCTGTTCCCTTTTTCATTTTCCTTGCCTCCTTTCATCTCCTCTTCGGTGCATTCTTTGTTCTGCATCCTCTCTTGTCTTTGCTGTGACTAGAATTTCTAGTCCCCAGTTATCCTGCCCTCTGATCCCTCTGCTCACCGGTGCTTCCGTTCCACCTTGACGCCGCGCCCTCGCACTCCGACGCTCCGACGCGCCTCGCTCGTGCTCCTGCCTGCCTGCTTCGTGCCTGCCCCCAACTTGAACGGTGCGCTCTCCACTCCCTTTTGCCCTCTCACACACACTGACACTGCATGCACCCTAGGCATACGGACCGGCATATAGGGCACTGAGAGTCATAGCCCACAGTGCCACTGGGGCCGGGGGGCATGCACTCCTTCTTCCCCTCAATTCTCCCTGCCTGATTCTCTTTGCCCTACTCTCCCTGCTTAGTCCGTTAGGTCTCCTGCTTGATCCGTCATCGTCGGTCAGTTTAGAGCTTGGCTTTATGTCCGGGGAGCCTAGTACGAGTTGGGAAACCTTGGTGATCACGTGCACCGTGCCTTGGTTTCCCCTGTAATTCCTTCTGGCTTTCACTCGTCTAGGTCCGAGCACCCCTGCTGGAGCCTCCGATCCCAGCACACTATTCACGGGGACGCAGGGTGCAGTGTCGAGCGTCAGAATCGACTTCCTCAACCGGCTTTGGGCTTAGGGTCGTTGTGGTTCCCTCTCCCTTGTCTCCCTGCCTTCCTTCCTGCCTTAAACTCCTCACCCTGCTTGATCCTGATATCCCACTTCTCCCTGCTTTTGATATTCGATCTTCTGGCTTTGTTCTTTGATCCTTGTGCTAGGTTAGGTGGGCGAGAGTCTCCCTCCTCCCATATCCCACCTCCCTCGCACCCTCGGAGCGCCCCCTCTGCCCTTGCCCAGGCCGCACACTTCTCGCCCGAGAGCATCTGCGCTGGGAGGGAGCGATGGAAACCAGGGACCAGCTGGGGGACCGGATCCATGAGCATCCCTTTTCTGCTTCCCGTCAACTTGTGGGAGCAGGCTCTCATGTGGGCATTGCCCTGCCTGCTGCATCCGCTCCCCTCCCACTCTTCTGCCCTCTTCCCTATCTCACATCGCATTGCTCCCCTCCCCAGGCGCCCTCCCTTGCCACTGTCTCCTGTTGGGTGTGCACGATTGGCTGCAGGGCCCGCCAGGCCAGAACGTTGGCGGCTCGCCCTGTCTCCCTCTCCCTCTCCGATGTGGACCAGGGGAAATCACTGCTGCAACAGGCTGCACACGAGCTGGCGTCTAGGGTCCCCTGGCCATGTGGGCGAGCGCAGTTAAAATTGTGATTCCCCGCACTCCAGCCTCGGGCGAGAAGTGTCGAAGTGTCGGCAAGCGCCTCATGGGCTGTCCTGGTGCAGCGCCAGGGACGTCATGAGCATGTCTGCGAGCTGCCATCGGTGCGGCGCGCCGCGTTCAGAAGGTTTCGCTTGAGGCGGCCTCTTGAGGGTGGGAGAGGGGTCGCGTGCAGGTACGAGCGCACCTCGAGCAGAGCTTCCACAGGCGCTTCAAGATCCCGGTGGTCATGATCGCCGTGGAGGGTGGTGAAAACACACTTGTCTCCCTCGAGTGCGCCGCCCCCTCGCCCCTTGGTCCCCAAACCACCGTCGATCGCACGTCCGATCCAGCTTGTGCGACGTGGAGGGGGGCAGATGCGCCATCGATGGCCGCTGCACCGGGGGCCTGCGTTGCATTAAGTCGCAACGCACCGCCGCCTGAGATCGAGATGTTCATGGTTTGAGAGGCATTCTAGACCGTGGATGGTGGCATATGAGACCATGATGAGATCTGAAATCTGCACAGAGGAACACGCTGTCGTATGTTTATGCCACGTGACCAGAGATCTGCTGGTTTCAGTTGAAACTTGAAAACGCTCATCAGGAAATCAGAATCAATCGGATGGGTTCGATTTACCTACAAATTTAACGATGATGTGGGTCGGTTCACAATAGTCGCGGAGGCTGATAATGGTTGACGGAATTCCTGATCGTGTTTTCGTCAGAGCCACGGCATCGGGATTATAGCGGAGGGCTCAGAATCGTTGATATGAAACGGGAAGTACGGTTCGGAGACCGCATGCATGCAGGTGTCATTCCAAAACTTCTGGTTCCTCGATCCGATGCCCGTCGGGCTGAAGCGAAACCCTCCACGATCACATGATAACAGCGCGTTGCGCGGGATAGGAATTATCGGAGGGCTGCAAGCGGCTGATGTAGGATGGATGGTCATGGGGACTCAGGGAGGCTCTAGACTGCGAGACCCCCGTGGTTGTTGTGCGTGACAGCGGCCGGGCTTGCACGGTGGTCGGCGGCGCCATCGATGCCATCCATCACGCCAGGTGGCGCTCGTTACCCCCCTGTACCATTCTCATCTTTCAGTCTGACTCCCTGTTAGTGCTTGATTTGACCCCAACTCGACAGTTAACGGCGGAGGCAGCTTCAACACGAATTCATCGGACGGTGTGGCGCGCGTTGCTCGCATTCACGCCCGAGTGCAAACAAGAGAGACTTGAAGGCCGCGTGCTGTGATTGGAAGATGCCTGCAGGTTTTGTGTACACACGTCCTGGCGTACAAAGCATACAACTGGCTGTGAAACTGGCGGGCCTGGAAGGTGTCCTCGGGCCGAGGGGTGGTCCCGCGCACCCACGTGCCACGTAGCCGTCTTGCGGCCTTCTGCGTCTCGCGCCGGCCCCCTGCACTGTTCCTGGGAGTTGCCGAGGCACCTGGACCGAGGATGAGCTACGGTCCGGCGGGTTTCCGGGATTGCGGTTGCAGGGAGCGCGGTGGGGAAATGCACGACGACCAAAGGCAGCCCTCCCCAGCCTTCATATCTGCCCGGCAACCATCGGCCTGCCGGTGAGTTGAGGCGGCGGCTAGAGCCTCTGCAACGGCCGCCCACAACCGTCCGTAACGAGCGTGCCATGCCACGTCATGCTTCGCTGCGGTGTGCGGGATGCTGATCGGCACGGGTGGAGGGAAGGTGGGTTCAAGTGCGGAGAATGTGCAACGCGCTGCGGGCCGATGCGGACTGCGTTGGCGAGCGGAGCGCATCTGCAGCGCGCAGATCTATTCGCCATCTCTGCGGCGCAGCTCCATCGGATAGATTGCTGTGGCCCTCTGACAGAGAAAGTCTGCTCCTGGGATGGTTGAACCGTCCGATGGTTGCACAATAGCCTGTGCTCTTTTTCAGGACGAACCTGGGCAAAGTGCTTACTTACAATCAAACCATCAATCGAAGTGCTGTATGATGGCACGATGCCATTGTCCAAAATTCTGGACTGCCTATGTGTCTCTCCTCGTGAACGACTCGTCAACATGTCGTGAGCCTGGATTGTGTCATCATAAAGCAATCATTCACGTGGCACCGTACACCATTCCACAGATCGACCGTTCATTTCCCCCGCTTATCCTGCATTTCGCGTTGTCCTGGTGGAGATGTTTAAATTGAGTGGCCTGGTATGGAGTTGGATGTGGAGAAAGTGTGAAGTGACAGCGCCGCTTCCCAAGCCTTTTGGGTGTGCAAGCTTGTTTAAGCTAAAAGAGTGGTCTGCAACCATCGCTCGGCACTCGGGTCCATTTTTGAATTTCGATCAAAGTTCGCGGAAAGCTCGAGAAGTGCACATGCTGCAGCTGAGGTGAGATAAGCGATGACGGGTCGCCGCTCTCGAAGGACTATATGGTGGGAGGGATAAGCAGGTTCGAAAATGACCTGGAATTTAGGGTGGCGTGCGGGGAGTGGATCGGTGATAATCGGGTGGACATTCTTCTGAGCGCTCTGCAGAGAGGTGCCACTGCTACTCTCTGCCGCCTGCCTGCACCGTTGATCACCCGCTGCCTGCCTGCACCGTTGATCACCCGCTGCCTGCCTGCACCGTGGATCAACCGCTGCCTGCGTGCACCGTGGATCACCCGCTGCTTGCGTGCACCGTGGATCACCCGCTGCCTGCTTGCACCGTGGATCACCCGCTGCCTGCTTGCACCGTGGATCACCCGCTGCCTGCGTGCACCGTGGATCACCCGCTGCCTGCGTGCACCGTGGATCACCCGCTGCCTGCGTGCACCGTGGATCACCCGCTGCCTGCGTGCACCGTGGATTACCTGCTGTCGGCACGTCACAATGCAAGAGTCACTCTGAGCTGCATGATCCGCGGCTGCCCTGGCACTGTCCCGGTATGCAGTGCCGGTTCGGCCTCAAAGTCTGCCTCAGTCTCTGCCTCAGTCTGTGCGGAGTACCTCAGACAGAAGAGGCTGTGCGGGTGTCTATGGGGCTGGGCCGCAGTTTTCTTGAGCTGGAAGAAGGAAGTCGAGGGGCTCACGGAGGAAGACCTCAAACACGTGAGTGCATCTCTTTGTATTGTAACTCGACTCGGGCAGCGCTGCACCGATGGTTCACACGATTGTGCTGGTGGTGTTTGCAATGATCGTGGTGGTTACAGTGACTTTGGAGCTCAGCCGGGATTTTTGCCACGTAGATTTCATGGAAAGCTGACAAAAGGCACTTCAGCGAGGGTATGGTGGACGGCTCACAGGATGCCGTGTGTGCTTGAGGCCCCGCAGTGTACTGACTGAGGGTGAAGCGCTTCGGTGATCCTCGCTGTGTGAGTCTCCGAGGCGAGGCAATTAGGGATCACTCCGTTGCAGTGACCGGCGCCGTGTGGGAAACATGCTTCTTGCATCATTTTGCAAGGACCCATCTGGCGGCCCATTGAAATGCAAGAACCGATCTAGTGGCTCGCAAAAATGCAAGGCGCGGGATGCCCTTGATGATGGCAGGTTCAACGAATCATCATGGCGGAATTTCCGATGTTAGTTGGCAAGAGCACAGGTCCGCCCATTGAGCCGCCTCAGACTTGAGGGAGCTTGACGCATGGCGCCTCCCCCAATGGCACTGCAAGCGCTTCCCCCTCTCCCGGACGTAGCGCCACCCCCAACCCGAAAAGGGTGCACCCCAAATTGCACACACACAAACCCCCTGCCACCCCGCGCCCCACCTTAGTGGAGCCACACGCGCCTGTGCCTGTGCGATGAGCCCCCCTAAGAGGCCTGTGCTCGGCCAGCCATCACTTCTTGTGCCAGGCCCACCCATGCGTACGTGGCAGCTTCCATTTGGCGGTTCTGATGCAATTCATGTAGGGCTCTCCCTCCCCCACAATTGCATGCGAAGCATCTCAGCCGTGCAGGCACAGAGCGAGGCGGTCGTCCACAGGTGCTCCTCGCACGACACCGATTTGATCTCATTTCGGGTTTCCTTCACGATGTCACTCAGAAGTGACACCGGGCAATGGTGGCTGTGCCGCTCCATCGTCACTATACCCCCTGGTGGGACTACACCCCCTGGGGAAATGGACCGTGCACGCCTCCCCTGGGTTCGCTGCCGTTGACTGCCCTTGGACTTGGAGACACTGAGTTAAACACATTGCACAGTCACCAGCAGTCCTCGCTCAGCTCAGAAGGTCTCTCACGGGGTGGGGGAGGGCACTGCGCGCTGTGCGGCAGACCACTGCAAAGTGGCGGGCGCCAGCGCTGAGGAGTGGAATGGCATCTACAAGCTGGATCTGTACCGCCGGCAGGACGAAGATGACGCCCCTGTGTTCAAGAAAATAGAAAACGACGCGGCGAAGGCTGAGAGGTCCAAGGGGCAAAGGAAGGTTCACCCTCACCGCCACCTCCGCGCCTCTTTGCCAGCAATCTGAGACTCGTGCCGAATCTCGACTGCGTCTGTTCATGTGAACGCTGGTGCGAGTGCGAGTGCGGGTGTCGGAGCAGGTGCGGATGCCGCCGCCGCTGGTTCTTATCGTTCCACGGCTGATGATGGTGGTGTCGGTGTTGGTGTTTGTTTATGTTCTGGTGCTGGTCCTGTTCATGCTGATGGCGATAGTGCTGCTGCCGCGAGTGCGACGGCATGTTGCAGTCGTCGTGCTGCTGCTGCTGCCACCGCTGCTGCTGTCGTTGCCGACGCCGGCACTGGTGCACGAGGCAGAGTGCCGTTGCTTATTCTGTTGTAATGGCCACTCCACCTCCGCGCAGCCAGCATGCCCCCTGATCGCCCCCTGATCGCCACCTGATCGCCACCTTTGTGCACGCACACAAGGGGGGGCGGGGGGAACACGGCTGCAGGGCGGTGCAAGTCATCAATTGTACTACCGAGACGGCCATTGGGCTCTCGGCAGGGAGAAAGGGGAGACAGTGTACCGAGTAAGGGCTGACCTCGGGACGGCCATGTCCGGTCCGCCCCGCACCGGCTGGTTCGCATGCACGCACGCGGCCGGCGCTGCTCTGAACGCTGCCTCCCCGCAGAAGCACGCTGCCCAGGACCCTGCTCTGGAAGTGGTCTTCACACCAGGTGAGTGAGCAGCACCAGCCGCAGGCCTGCGTATCCCTTTATATATGTCCCTTTATACCCCACTTGCGCCTCCTGCGCGAGCAGTTCCGGTGAACGCATTCCTGGTTGGAGCATCCAAGAGGTCCGACCGGCGCGCATCCCGGAATTCTTGTATCAACAAGGACGATGTTCAGGCGTGTTCCGACCGCACCGGCTCACGAACCAATGTAGGTGACTACCTTGCAGTTCCCTCCGGCAATGCACGCACTCTGATTACTGCGAGGGGCGTCCCTTTTGCAGGTTGTTACATGTGCAACGCCTACAGTAGGTTGTACCTGATTTTAGGGCTTAGGGTTGTGAAGGGCAGGCGTGCACATGTCGGGTTTTCCAACCATTCGCGGGTTTCTTCCTAGACTGAGGTTGCACTGAAGTCCGGGTCAACCATGTGGGTGATCCAGCAGCCGCCCTCGACCCCACGGGCTCAGCGTGTCTCCTGAAGGTCGCCGCGCCAATGCCCGCAAGTGAGGAAAGTTCAACTCGTTTGAACTCGCGTGGATCGCACCATCCATGAGGGAAATCCCAACCTCCGGTATCGCGTGTGCAGTCTATGAAGCAGGAGGGCCGCTGGTTAGACGCATCCTGAATGGGGGTGGCGGGCGGAGGCCAGCAGGTTTGGGGAAGGCCCTGAAGCTGTGGGAGGCGCTGGCGAAGGTGGCGCATCCGCTGAACCGCAACCGGATCAATGTCTACAGCCCAGAGGCGCAGGTGCTGAGCCCAGTCGCTGATAAATGATAAACGATAAATGATTACAGCCCGGAGGTGCAGGTGCCGAGCCCAGTCGCTCATACATCAATGATAAATGATAAATGATTACAGCCCGGAGGCGCAGGTGCCGAGCCCAGTCGCAGATAAATGAATGATAAATGATTACAGCCCGGAGGCGCAGGTGCGAGCCCAGTCGCTGATACATCAATGATCAATGATAAATGATTACAGCCCGGAGGCGCAGGTGCCGACCCCAGTAACTCATATATCAATGATAAATGATACATGATTACAGCCCGGAGGCGCAGGTGCCGAGCCCAGTCGCTGATAAATGAATGATAAATGATAAATGTCTACAGCCCAGAGGCACAGGTGTCGAGCCCAGTCGCTGATAAATGAATGATAAATGATAAATGTCTGCAGCCCAGGCGCAGGTGCCGAGCCCAGTTGCTGATGTATCAATGATAAATAATAAATGATTACAGCCCAGAGGCGCAGGTGCGGAGCCCAGTCGCTGATAAATGAATGATAAATGATAAATGATTACAGCCCAGAGAAGCAGGTGCTGAGCCCAGTCGGATATACATCAATGATAAATGATAACAGCCCGGAGGCGCAGGTGTTTGAGCCCTTGAAGCCGCTGATAAATGAATAATAGATGATAAATGATAACAGCCTAGAGGCACAGGTGTCGAGCCTGGGTCGCTGATAATGAATGATAAATGATAAATGTCTACAGCCCAGAGGCACAGGTGTTGAGCCCAGTCGGTGATGTATCATTGATAAATGATAAATGTCTTCATTCCAGAGGCGCAGATGCCGAGCCCAGTTGCTGATGTATCAATGATAAATGATAAATGATTACGGCCAAGAGGCGCAGGTGCGGAGCCCAGTCGCTGATAAATGAATGATAAATGATAAATGATTGCAGCCCGGAGGCGCAGGTGTCGAGCCCAGTTGCTGATGTATCAATGATAAATGATAAATGTCGACAGCCCAGAGGCGCAGGTGCGGAGCCCAGTCGCTGATAAATGAATGATAAATGATAAATGATTACAGCCCAGAGGCGCAGGTGCTGAGCTTAGTCGGAGATACATCAATGATAAATGATAACAGCCCGGAGGCGCAGGTGTCGAGCCC